>ONZH01010079.1:0-23265 GCA_900303285.1 Rhinella marina | reverse complement strand
CCTTTTCCTAAAACGAAGATCATATTCTTTTACACTTGATTTAGTCAAGGCATGTGACTCATATGTGTCAAACATGTCCCTGATATCCTGGACATAGTGTACAAAGAATCATAGAGTTCTATCACTGTACTGACATCAATATCAATCTTTTGTAACTGTCGAGTAACAGCTTGGAATCTTTCTAAGATGGTTTCCCAAAGTTTGCCATGAACACAGTTTCAAAGTCGGTGCAACTGACTGAGTAGGCCATCTGCACTACATCGTGTTGGCAGCCTTTTCACTGTTGTCTTCAGATATTGCTGACAATGCCTGAAACTATGTGTTCAAAGTCCTATTCAGACTTCGTCAGGCCTCTTCACGAGCAGACCAAGCGTGTCTCTGACAAATCTTTTAACAGTTAAGGTTTCCGGAGCTAAAGACAGTTGCTTTTGTAAAATTTCCCACCGGCTCGTGGACGCTGTAAAAAACACATAAAGGTGTTGTAGAAGTTCAAAGAAGGAACATGCTTCCTTACAGCTCTCAGCTGCACATGTACCAACCAGTTCAGAGAATGTGCAGAGCAGGGAATATAAACAGCAGTGGATTAATTTGCTTTATTCTTGCCTGCAAACCGCTATAATGACCAGACCACATTGCTGGCATTGTCATAAAGACTGCCCTCGACAGTTACTGATGTTTAAGCCGTAATGTTTAAGAGTGTCAAGTACGGCTTCCGTTAGCCTTTCTGAGCGGTGTCCTGGATGAAGCACAGAAATCTTTCAATGGGTGAACCGTCTTCTGTCACATATCGAATTATAAAGGAAAGCTGGTCAACATGGGAGATATCAGGTGTTGAATCAACACTGATAGAGAAATATTTCTCATTTTGAATCTCTTGACAATGGTTTCCTTTAACTTCTTCAGCCATTACGTTTATGAAACTGTTCAACAGGTGGCGAAGGAAAGGTATGATGTCTTCCCTTTACCCGGGTTCCCATACCGGAGTAATATGATCTGAAAGAAAAGGGTCATACTCTGCTATGACTTCAAGCAGCATTTTAAAGTTGCCACTATGTTGAGATCCAAAGCGGTCATCACTCCCTCTGAAAGCAAGTCCGTGTGTACCCAGTGCCTTAACCACTGAGACAACTCTTTTTCAGCACATTTCTCCAATACTTTATTTCACTGTTCAACTCCTCAGTGAGCATTTTGTTTATTTTCCCGGAATGTGCTTCCACGTGTGTGGAATGATAGCACACCAAGTTTTATGTTCCATTGAACGCTCATGCTCATTTAGTCTAGATGCAGAGTTCTTCCAGTCGTTAAATCCATCTAGGGCAAATGGTGATTTCCCTCCTAACAGCCGACACGGGGCACAAAAAAGCCTTCCTGTACTTTCAGAATAGACCAGATATGGACGTGTTTTCTTTTCTTCATTTACTAATTGTTTTTCAAACATATTTTTTGTCACCATCCTGTATTTGGTGCCAAACAGCCTTTTTGATTTGGAGAAGTCAGCCTCCATATTTTGGTTAAATCCATAGATGGCCACATAATCTCTAGTGACATCGTTCATTAGCCATTCTGCAGGATCATGGCTAATCCCTAGCAGTACAGGTGGCTCCTCTACACATAAAATATTCTCTGCAGGAGGTTCAGTCTCCCTGTGAGAACTGCCTGCTTCAGGCTCCTGTATGGTATCTTCAGAGACATCCATAACATCATCTTCTATAATTTCAGGTGTAGTGCTACTTGTGTTTGGAGTTTCCTTTTTGGAAAAGAAAGAGTCAATTTTTACTGCTTTTTCTATCTCCTTTTCGTCCTATCAGTTTTCGTGCTCCTTTCTCTAGCACGTTTGCGATATTCAGCCCCGCTCAATTTTTTTCTCCCATCACTCATTATGAAAGGGTTGAATTTCACTGTAAAAAATGGGAAAAGAAAAAAAATGCATTTGCTGGAGACTGTTATACAGTGCCACAGCAAAGCATAGCACAATAGAAACCATGGAGCCATGCTATTTTAAAAAAATTGCAAGTGGAAAGTTGCCAAAATGAATTAAAGTTGGGCCATGGCGATGCCAGCAGTCAAAAAAGCAAAGAGGAATAGCTATGAAAGCACAGTATGCATACGCAAAATGCATAAAAGCACAGTTGCGAAAAGAGCAGCCATGAATAAATTGGACGCAATAGAAATGATACACAAGCCAAATATCTTTGCGCTTACAAGCTAAACAGCTTATGCAGTCATATATCAACATTAAGGCTAAAATAAAATTCCTGAGTAATCTCTATAAGTTAAATACAGATAAACAATACACTGGCACCTTTGTTCTCAACCTAAGATTGCTTAGAATGCTTTGAGAACCATGCATTTTCTTTCCAGAAAAAGAAGGTCAATACATTTAATTGGTTCCAGCATCCACACAGGGACCTTCACACACACCCATTTTTATAGTGCAGGTGCACTGTGTCAGTGGGAGAAACTGGCTAGTTCCTACAGTACCATAGAGGGGGGAGGACTGAAACAGAAAGTTCAAGCAAGTGACATTCAAGATGCAACGCAGAGTAGCACAGCCATACAGTGCTGCCGAAAGCTACTGCACTAAGTCACTATGTGTGATCTGTGGTTTGGTACAGCATGGCTTTACACAAGACTGATAGACCGGTTGCCAAGCAAGTGGTTGAGAACCAAAGCAAAGTTTCCTTGAAAATATTGATTAAGAAACAGTGTTCATGTTTAGTTACTCTGCTCAGTGGCTGGATACCCTTTTAAAACATGCAGCAGGTCTGTAGCGTGCATGTTGGTGAGTGGTCTACGGAATTGTTGGAAGTCCCATAAACCTGCATTACAGGGTGTACAGCAATGGAAGTCAATGTGACTTCAGGCAATTCTATAGACCACTTACTAACCTAACGCACTACAGAACTGCTGAAATTGTATCCTGCCACGCAGCAGACTCATAGGGGTATTCTCATCTTGGACAATGGGGGCATATCGCTAGGATATGCCCCCATTGTCCTATAGGTGCGGGTCCTGCTGCTGGGACCCGCACCTATATCGAGAACGGGGCCCCCAAAGTGAAGAAGTTCGCACCGCGCAAGCGTGGCCTGCTCTCCATTCACTTCTATGGGGCCGCCGCAATAGCCGAGCGCTGGCTCGGCTATCTCCGTCGGCTCCATAGAAATGAATGGGAGCGGTGGCCATGCATGCGCAGTGCGCTCCCATTCATTTCTATGGAGCCGACGGAGATAGCCAAGCCAGCACTCGGCTATTTGCGGCGGCCCCATAGAAGTGAATGGAGAGCGGGCCGCGCTTGCGCGGTGCGCACTTCTTCACTTTGGGGGCCCCGTTCTCGATATAGGTGCGGGTCCCAGCGGCGGGACCCGCACCTATAGGACAATGGGGGCATATCCTAGCGATATGCCCCCATTGTCCAAGATGAGAATACCCCTTTAATGTGTTTTACACAAATTGTATGTATGTAGGGGCCCCATTACACCAACAGATTATCTGACAGATTATTTAACCAATCATTGGTCAGAAGGTCTATTACACACACAGATCTTTTTGTTACATTCTCCAATTATTGGTCTGAATGGACAGAAATTGGTCGGATAATCTGTTGGTGTAATAGGGCCCTAAAATAAGAATCCCAAAGTAAGAAGCTCACTTCCTAGAAACAGCTAAGTAAATAAATAAAGTAACAGAGAGTCAATCTTAAATAGAATGGTAGTCCTGCATCCGAACTGACAGTTTGAGGGAATGACAGAGATGTCCACGTACAGCACTCAGCTATCTTTGTTAGTCCCCTAGATTTGGAATGGCACAACAGCAGGCATCCTTGAAAATAGTAGCATAGTAGCCTCTCCTCAGTCCCTCCCCACCCCATAGTAGCCTCCTCCCCCCACAGTAGCTTAGTAGCCTCTCCTCAGAACCCCCCACCCCATAGTAGCCTCATTACCCCCACCCCCCATAGTAGTCTCTCCTCGTTACCCCACCCCCATAGTAGCCCACTCACCCCCATAGTAGCCTCCTCCCCCCACAGTAGCATAGTAGCCTCTCCTCAGTAGCCCCCCAACCCCATATTAGCCTTGTTACCCCACCCCCCATAGTAGCCTCCTCCCCCCACAGTAGCATAGTAGCCTCTCCTCAGTCCCCCCACCCCATAGTAGCCTCCTCCCCCCACAGTAGCATAGTAGCCTCTCCTCAGAACCCCCACCCCATAGTAGCCTCGTTACCCCCACCCCATAGTAGCCTCTCCTCGTTACTTCCACCCCATAGTAGCCCCCTCACCCCCATAGTAGCCTCCTCCCCCCACAGTAGCATAGTAGCCTCTCCTCAGTAGCCCCCCAACCCATAGTAGCCTTGTACCTCACCCCCCATAGTAGCCTCCTCCTGGACTTATTACAGTTACCTATCCTCCCCCCCAACTCCTGGATACTGAAAATGGTCCTCAGCCAAGCCAATTAACCCCCGCCCATCCCCCCCACACACACACACAAAAAAAGACAACCCCTTCAAAAGATAGACTTGGAAAACATTTCATACAGCACTACAGAGCATACAGGGTCACATATGTACCTCTTACATCCAGTGACTTCTCTTCTCTGATGCCGTTTTCTTTCCTCTTCTTCTGTCAGACCAGACCGCCATGGTGACTTCTTTCAGCCATGCCTTGTCTCTGAAGAGTTCAACAAACAGACATCTTACTTTCCTACTTTTCCATCATCCTCTCATCTTCTCCACATCTCACCCTGCCCGCCCCCATACTATACTACAGAAACAGCCCCCCTGAAAATACTGGCACCACACAGAAAAACAGTACCCCCCTTACCTTTCAGATCAGATCCCCATATCAAACCCCAGATGAGACCCCCCCCATCTCCAGACCCCCATTAGACCTCCAAACTCCCATATCTGACCCTCATTAGACCTCCAAGCCCCAATCAGACCCTCATTAGACCCCAGACCCCCTATCAGACCCTCATTAGGCCTCCAGTCCCCCAATCAGACCCTCATTAAACCCCCAGACCCCCTATCTGACCCTCATTAGGCCTCCAGACCCCCTATCAGACCCCTCTAGACCCCTAGTCAGACCCTTCAGGCCCCTAATTAGATCCCCAATCATACCCCCCTTCTGGCCCCATATCATACCTTGTGGCCCCCATATAGAACTCTCCTTCTGGGGCCCATGTCAGACCCCCCCCCTTCTGGCCCATGTCAGAACCCCTTTTCTGGCCCCATTTTAGACCCCCCTTTCTGGTCCCCATTTCTGTCCCACCATTTCAGACCCCCCCATTCTGTTCCACCATTTCAGATCCCCCATTCTGTCCCACCATTTCAGATCCCCCCATTGTGTCCCACCATTTCAGATCCATCCCATTCTGTCCCACATTTCAGATCCCCCTCATTCTGTCCCACCATTTCAGACCCCCCCCATTCTGTTCCACCATTTCAGACCCCCCCATTCTGTCCCAGCATTTCAGATCCCCCCCATTCTGTCCCACCATTTCAGACCCCCCATTCTGTCCCACCATTTCAGACCCCCCATTCTGTCCCACCATTTCAGACCCCCCATTCTGTCCCCACCATTTCAGACCCCCCCCTATTCTGTCCCACCATTTCAGACCCCCCTCATTCTGTCCCACCATTTCAGATCCCCCCATTCTGTCCCACCATTTCAGATCCCCCCATTCTGTTGCCACTTTTCAGATCCCCCCCCATTCTGTCCCACCATTTCAGACCCCCCCATTGTGTCCCCACCATTTCAGATCCCCCCATTCTGTTGCCATTTTTCAGATGCCCCACTCTGTCCAGATCCCTTTTTGGCCCCCACTTCAGACCTCAGATCAGAGAAGAAAAAAAAAACAACAACTTACCTCTGGTCCTGGCTGTGTCCCCGCTCTCTCCTCTTCCAGGGGCCCGCGCTGAAGTCACCTGACCTTCTGCAGCGTCAGGTCAGAGGGCGCTCTGTACGTCCTGACGCTTCAGGCAGTCAGGACACAGCAGCGCCAGCAAGCCGGAGGAGGGGTAAGTACTGTATAGCACTACCAGCGCTTCACTCCTCCTCCTCCTGCAGGCTAGTGAGCGCTTCGCTAGTATTCCCATTATAAGATTTACCACAGCTGCCGCCCCCACCCAGGGAAAAAAAAAAAAAGCCTGGATGGTTTGATGGTTTTACAATATTTATTTATTTTTTTTTTTTACAAGATCATTATAGATTCCGCAACCCGCCGCCCTAGGCACCGTGCCCCCGGTGCCTAGTTGGTAATATGGCCCTGGGGACAGGGCAGAAAAAGGGATGGACGCCCGCTCTCTAACGTGCTTGTGTAAAGAGAGTTGACGTTGTTTGGTTTGTGAGCGTTTCCTAGGCAAACATCTCCTATAATGACCCATCCTAGGTCTAGTTTCTGAGCATAGGGAGAGTTATGAGGACCATTTATCTGCTTCCTCACTTTGTGGACTCTAATAATGTCTCTGCAAAAGTAATACTGGCTTTGCAATCTCTAGCTAAGTGAGATGTACATGCACAACACCTGTAGCATATGTCATTTTCTTTGAGGAACGCTCTGCGGTCCTTAAGAGATTTGTTCCTGAAACTTCTACACTTCTGCAATGAGTGAGGCTTTTTATGTAAGGGGCACTCCTTGCTTGGGTCTTTCATTAATGTCCCACTGGTTTCTGGTGTACTGTAGGTCTTATGTGAGAAATCGGTAGAAGATACATTTGTTTTGTGTACAGTGATAGGTGTGCCTCTGGAGTTACGAACTGAAGCAGGCTTACCTATCCTTGAGTTGACAGGGTCTACGGTGGAAAGTTCAAAACTGGGATCATTCCTGATCTTCGCCTGCTGACGTACAAAATCTACAAAAAAGCAGAATGGAGGGAACAGCACGTTGTGTCTTTGTTTGTAGCTTTGTAGCTTTTGAACTATGAATTTGATGCCTCTAGCTGTATCTAGGGATGCGAGGCCTGGCAGGTCTCCTTCAGACTTGCCAACTTGGAGTTCTATCAAGAGGCCACTCAATTCTCTTAGCTTGTGAAAGCTTTTGTTTGAGATTTTAGGAAAGTCTTCTAACCTTTTAAAGAGGGATTCTTCTATCATATCTGAGGAGCCGTAGCACTCATTGAGCCTCTCCCATAATATGTCCAAGCCTCTGCTCGGGTAGTTGATATCTCTGATGCGTTTTGCGTGATCTGATGACTCATCTCCTAGCCACTTGACTAACAGGTCAATCTCTTCACTTGCAGAGAGGTTAAGACCTGCAGTGGTATTTCTGAAGGAAGCTCTCCATGCTCTTTAACTTTCAGGACGGTCGTCAAACTTTGAGAGACCTTTGGTGAGCAGCTCGCGACATGCAAAGAACTGGAGAAAAGCTGGTAGCTCTTGGTCTCTGAGAGGGCGATCTGGATGAGCATCGCTGTGGTGAGGATTCGTTGAGAAATTGCCATAGAACGCGTTGTCGTCGGAATGGTCACCATCGGCACCTCCTTTCTTGAAGGCGGTCGCTGCGTGGCAGGAATCCATAGGCCTGGATGCAGGTGGAACGGAGGGTGATTGGTAGACAGAATTAACTTCATCCTTAGGGTGGAATGATCGGTGTGCGATGGTCGTTGACTGTATGACAGGAATTTGTCCTAGATAATCATCAGGGTTTGCTCTCACTCTTGGAGGTGGATGCAGATAGTGATCCAACTGGGCATGCTGCAGCACGTAATCTGAGGTGCGTTGCGAGATATCCTGATGGCCAAGTTCGGGTCCGAGTTTTATACTGGATCCTTCACTAGTGCAGCGTACTTCTGCTTCTAAAGCCTACGCTTCAGCTTCTGCGGCTTCCTTGTCCGCAGCAAGATTTGCAAGGTCGGCTTCCTTTGCCACAACAAGTTTTGCAAAGTTGGCTTCAAGGTTGGCTTCTAGATGTGCTTTTTCTTTCTTTAATTTCGCTTCTTTTTCAGCAAAGGCAGCTCTCACTTTGGCGGCTTCTGCCTTTGCCCTGGCGGCGGCAACTGCGAGGCTGCTCTTAGATGTCCTTGAAGCTGCTGAGCTAACATGTGAACGTGTTACATACATTTCAGATCCTCTGTCTGACATTGTGGCTGCATGCGGCTTGACTGCTTGCTGATAGACAGTATCTGTGCTTCAACCCCCGTTATATAGTAGTCGTTTTACTGTTCTGACACCCTCAATCCGTCTGTGTGAACTAGTTGTCAGACAGTTAACTCTTTCCTATCAATTCATTGAGCTGGACGCAGGGGGGTCCTTTTCAACTTTTATTAATAGGATCAGTGTAAAACTACAAGAAAATAACAGTATTCAGTATAAAGTATACAGCATATCTCAGTACATCACATTATGTAGATACATGGATTACACAGCATAGTGAATTCGAGGGACAGCTGCAAGGCAGAAGAGATAGCTCTGAAGACATGAGAACTAGAAAGCTATTAGTGACAAGGGAATTATAGTAACTCATCGACTGTGCTATGATGAGGAAAACAAAAGAAGAACTGACTGTCTAATGCAGAGGTCATAGTATGACTGCCACACATGAGGAAAGATGGCTGCTGAAGAGGAAGGGGGCTGGACTAAACAAGGCCTGATGGGAAACTATGGAGCCTTGAGAAGGACTATATTAGTCAGCATAGAAACATTTAGGCAGAATAAATGAAGCTGCAATGCAAAACATGTCAATAGGTGGAGCTGTTGGATAACTAATCAAAAATATTGATGAGAAGGCATAACACAAAGAATGGATGAATCACCAGCACCAGGTAGATTGAAGGAAACCACTGGGTAATAAATTATTTTGAACAAATGTAAACACCTACAGTGTTTTCTTACTACTAATTACACCTTTCAAGAACCCACCACTCCATTCATCAGATGAATAGAGGGAACAGTAACACCCAGAAGCAAATCATACACTGCATAAAGTGCAATAAGACTTGTGACTATAACATTTTCAATGTGAATTAAATTAATATACTGAAAATTTCATGCAATACTCTGTATTTACACAAACCGATTTCTAAAGACCTCTGCATTAACTATTCTTCAGTTATAGATAGGCACTCACATCTGGACCATATAAGTATGTAAAACAATATATTTATTGGACCTTATCTAAATAAAATACAGAAATGATTAAAAATATGTGATTGTGTTCCCAAAATATAAAAAAAAAATATATATATACACAGTATATATATATAGAGAGAGAGAGAGAGAGAGAGAGAGGAAGAATATATGATATAAAAATAATAAAAAATATATCCAAAAATATCAAGAAATGTTTCTTTTTTCATCCATATTACTTGAAAAACTCTGTTGGTAATAGTTATCTTCTATAGTCTCAATGTCTCTATTATTACCATATACTTGATACAGATGTTGACATAGATGTTCATACCATCCAAAGTGGCCTTTTGTTATATAGCGACTATTTTGACCAAGTGATGACCGCATACTCGATAGTCCACACATAGTCAATCTTCAGTGTATATAATAGATTGTCATGTCTATATTAGACATATGGCTCTATAGTTCATGATTTATATCAATATTTATTTCTCTTCAATAGCTAGCTATTATATTGAATTGAATGTATAATAGTCCGTTCAATATAGTTGCTGTATTCTTATTGTATTGCAGTTATTCTTAAGCCAAACATATGGCTTTATATAAGTGACATTTGCCATTAATAGAGATATGGATGCAGCATATACTCACTGATGCAATTGGGGTTGTCTTTGTATACACCTTTAGTGCCATCCCATGTGGTGATTATGACACTTACCCCCGATGCCACGTCTGTCTCGACTGCTGCCTCTGTTACCTGCATGGATGCAGTCAGCTGTTGGCATCCCACGTGGTGAATTCCTCAGCGTCCCTCGTGGTCGATGCCCGGGCTGCACGTTTGCAAGGTTCTTGCCCAACTGCGGCAGTGAGTATAGATGTTTCCTTATTATCGGCTAACCAATCCTGCATCCATATCTCTATTAACTGCAAATGTCACTTATATAAAGCCATATGTTTGGCTTAAGAATAACAATAATAATAATAATAATAACAATACAATAAGAATACAGCAACTATATTGAACGGACTATTATACATTCAATGGCCCATTGATATAATACCTAGCTATTCAAGAGAAAGAAATATTGATACAAATCATGAACTACATATAGAGCCATACGTCTATTATAGACATGACAATCTACTGTATTATATACACTGAAGACTAACTATATGTGTGGACTATCGAGTATACAGTCATCACTTGGTCAAAATAGTCGCTACATAGTGTAACAAAAGGCCACTTAGGATGGTACTTATGAACATCTGTATCAGGTATATGGTAATAATAGAGACATTGAAACTATAGAAGATAACTATTACCAACAGAGTTTTTCAAGTAATATGGATGAAAAAATAAAAAAGTAATTTCTTGATATTTTTGGATATATTTTTTATTATATTAATATCATATATTTTTACCTCTCTATATATAATTAACTAATACATGTATGGGTTGCTGACTGCTCTCATTTGTCAGCCAGGATAGCCCTGTTGTCTTTACAGACAATGCAAGAGACACATGTGCCTCCAATATGGCTGCCTAAGTTACATTTTTAAAATCTAAAAGTTTATATACAATGGAAGAATAAAGCAGGACTCCAAGATACGGTGAAAGGGTGGTGGACCTGCTTTATTAACCCCCAAACACAATATTTCAGCCCAACACAATGAGGCTTTTCACAAGTAGTGAGACATGTGCCAGTGTGAGATATGTATACAGACATACATTAATCGGATAATTAATCAATTCATATAATAAATCATAATCTGATCAAAATATACAATTGCCAATTGCCAATATCCTTCAAAAGTGTAAATACCTTAATACACATATGTAAATCCATAGTGAATACATGTTAATAAATGATATAGGAATATATTTACTTAAAGTGACTATGTGGAAGTGTATGCCATCCACTGTGTGATAAATAAAGTGCTGACATGTAAAACAAATAAATAACACCTAGAAAATCACATGCAAGATTGATCAAACCATGAGCTTTGTAGACGCTCAGTTGTATTTCCTGGCGTCTGCACAAGTATAGAGCGCAGGCTCCGTGATGTGGATTGGCGCAGACCTGTCAGAGCGAGTTATGAGATTGTTGTTTCTTTCTTATAAAAATAAATATAGCTATATATATATATATATATCATACTGTGACCCCCTACTCCAGAAACTGGTGTAAAAAAGTGGCAAATGACAGGCGTATGACTTTTTAAACACCATTGTGCTTAAATATAGTCACAAATGGCTTTTCTACGCCTCCCTCGCGGGTCACTTAACAATCCCCTATGCCAGGGGTAGAAAAAAAAGTTACAAACCTCAGGTTTGTGACTTTTTAAATGTCATTTTTTGTGCAAATGACGTGTTTGCGCCTCCTTTGCTACTTTCTGACAAGGGGCTGTGGTGAGGTCGTATCTATGGCAGCTGCGAGCTACGTAGATTTCATTCTAGGCTGATAGACAGCTAGAGGGTATGTCATCCTCTGGTGTCACAGGACAACATGAGTCTTTGCAAATTACCCCCATGGACTCTCTTATACAGAGTGATCAACATTTACATAATGCTAATGTTAAAAATTATATGAGATGTTCTCTATAAAACATGAATACAACAACATATACCTTTGATAATCACTGTATATAGGCATCTTACGAGTCATCAAACTTTTATTTTCACATGATGTATCCCTGAACTATAAATGTCAAGTAAATGTTAGTTCAGCAGCCTAGAAGTTATCCAGAACTTTTGGAAACAAATGAGATAGTGTCTCTTTCATGTTTCCTGCGGTTAATTGCTTCTACGTGCTACCACACATGAAGAGGTTAATTGCTGTAACCGGAGAAGTTACTCATACCTAACACTGGTAAACAAGGAAGTCTATAAGTGTAAGTCATGTGAAGGAATAGCCTTCCGATCGCAGAACTCCTTAGCAGAAGAACATGGGCTCTCTCAGTGTTTGGCTGATACTACTCGCCCCCTTGGCCACCTCTTCCCTTCCAGTGAAGCCTGGAGACTATAGTAAACAAGAAGCCTCAGGTCAGTACAACAGCCAGGCTGGTATGTGGTCATGTTACTCAAGCTACTGTACTTAGTGAATTGTGCACTCTGTCTACAGCACAAACAAAAGGTATTTGTGTAAAACTAACACATTCTCACCCGTAAAAGCATATTCGTATCTGTACAAGGAGCAATGTCATAGAACAGAAAAGTCTATGTGCCATTATCTAGCAGAAACTTTCATATGGATAATGCTAGGCCTGAAATTGTATACTGTGCTATTGTTGATTTCAGCACTGATATGATTTTGCTCATTTGCTAAGTGTACTAATTATTTTGCATTCATTTTAATGCCTACACACCTTTGGCCAACAACCGTTTCTCCTTGTTTGGTTGAGCATGCATACTGTATGTTCTCTATGGTGAGAGGGTAGTAAGCCACTGCTAGACACCTCTAGTGGTAGTTTATCTCCTGGAATTCAAGGTTTCTTATCCTTCTTCTCCATCAGGGGCGTATTGGCCATAGACCTTGCAAGGAAATTTCCCGGTGGGCCAGCCAGTGGCAGTTTCTGGGGATGTATATTGTGCTGCTGGTAGTATTCTGTGATGGACTGTGGTATTTGGCTCTGTTGGGCTGGTATAATGTGCCACAATAAGGCATTGCTGCCCTTCCTTCCATCAATTTGGACCTGAGTACAAAACGGGCCACTTTTAGTATTTTTTCCAGGGCCACTTTAAGTTCCCAGTTCACTCCTGTCCTCCATCTTCTGTCAGGCCCCATACACACAAACTAGTTGGCCAACCTCCAAAAAACCTGCAGGTTCACCTGACTTTTCCCTTATGTGAATAAGTGAGAATGAATTTGGAACCTACTTCTGTGCTGAGGAACGTCTCATAAAGTATAGATGCACCTGCCCTTGATATCTCTCATTCTCATCGAGTGCTGATATACATTTGGGTTTGCAGTTTGGGAAGCCAAAACCAGGAACAAATTAATAAAAAAAGGAGTAGAAGTTGTATCTGCCCTTTATACTTTCTCTCCTTTTATGATCCACTCCTGATTTTGGCTTGTAAAACTGTCAGGAACCCTGACTGTGTGGCAGTATCCTTAGAAGACTCATAAACAATGTGAGAATTGTTGTTTTAAAGGGTAGTCTAGACTAGAAAACAAGGGTCAGCTTTGTTTCCATATACATTGCCGCTCTTGTTCATAGACTGTTTCTGGTATTGCAGCTCAGGCCCATGTACTTCACTATGGATGAGCTGCAATACCAGACACAACCTATGGACAAAAGTGTTGCAGTTTCTAGAAAAGAACAGACAATCCTTTTCATCTGTAATAGTATGCATGTCAGGTCACTTCATGTTGTCTCTGGTCAGTTGTCTTCCTAAAGACAATTCAGCAAACTGTAATCTTGAAACTCAGTGGGTTCATGAACTTCTTCCTAAATAAAACTGTGCAAACACGGAAAGTCTACACAGCAGATGTGTAATCTACATACTCACGGCACAAGATGTCTGCTGATCACAGATATAGGGTCACTGACAGTGCATTTTCACATTGGAGCTAGACCTGTCTAGACCAGAGTGGGTGTCCTGAGCCAGGTGGAGCTGTCTAATGATAGTCAATGGCCTAATGAAGGCCCCCAGGTCTGCTTCTGTAAATGCTAGCACAGCCTAATAGACTGCCTGTCAGATTTCTGCTAACAGCATAATACACTGCACTACATTAGCAGCATTATGGAAGCTGGAGATGAGCAAAGTTTTCAAAAATTTGATTTGGACGCTTCGCCGAATTTTTTCAAGAAATTCGATTTGTTCCAAATTAGTTTGTCACGAAGCAAGTTAAATCAGCTATATCCTGGCCTGCAGGAGGACTGTATATCGGTGTACATCACTGTGCAGCACAGCAACATGCATAGCTAGTCCATTCTAGTAGTGAAACAGTTACTGTGTGTCAGTATGATGGGCAGGTCTCATACAGTATATTGATGTGCACACATCATTGTGCAGGTCACAAACAGTCCTAGCTATACCAAAATAAAAACATAACCTCTGGATGACAGTGGCAGCTCTGACCTGTTGCTGTGGCTGCCGCTACCCCCCCCCCCCTTCCCCCTGCTTCTTCTGCTGGTACGTCTGGCAGCTCCAGCAACATTTTTGCCACTGCCCATTCCTTTGGCGGGTCCTGATTACAGTATTTTGGACATACTGCACTGTAACACTAACTGTCTATGTAAAATAAGTTATTCAATGTCAATGTGGACACCCCACTAACCGTAAAATTAGACAGGCTATGCACCCTAATTGGAAAATCAATGCCTAATAGAATTGTTTATCTATTGAACAATATGGATACCCCAATAACAGTGAAATTAGAAAAGTTATTCACCCCAGTTTGAGAATTAAGGCCTAATGGAATTGTTTATCTATTAAACAAAGTGAATATCCCACTAACAGTAGAAGTAGATAATTTATTCATCCCAATTTGAGAATCAAGAACTTATAGAATTGCTTATCTATTAAACAAGATGGAGACCCCAATAACAGTAAAATTAGACAAGTGATTCACCCCAATTTAAGAATCAATGCCTAATAGAATTGCTTATCTATAAGCACTCTGAACTCCATTGCTGTTTTTTGCTTATCTGCCACTCAAAAAAGGAAATAAAAAGTGATCAGAACGTCTTATGTACACCAAAATGGTATCAGTAGAAAATGAAAATTGTCCAACTGAAATCCTGTTGAAAGAAAACTAAAACTGTTAGGCCTCTTTCACCGGGCGTCACGGATTCAGGAAAATCCGCACACATCCGCACCAATCCGCACGCAATCGCAGTCAGTTTTGACTGCAATTGCGTACGTTCGTTCATTTTTTTCCGCGCGGGTGCGAAGCGTTTTGCCTCATTCACACATCAGTGTTTTGGTCAGTGATTTCCATCAGTGATTTTGAGCAAAAACCAGTTCAGGCTCTATACACAGAACAGTTGCAGGTCTTTTCATTATACCTTATGTCTCTGAAGGCTCCAATCCTGGTTTTGGCTCACAATCACTGATGGAAATCACTGACCAAAACACTGACGTGTGAATGAGGCATTTTAATGCGTTTTTCACGCGCGTGATAAAAAACTGAATGTTTACAAACAACATCTCTTAGCAACCATCAGTGAATCAAGCATTGCATCCGCACTTGCGTGCGGATGCAATGCATTATTCACGCAGCCCCATTCACTTCAATGGGGCCAGGGCTGCGTGAAAAATGCAGAATATAGAACATGCTGCGATTTTCACGCAACGGCGAACTGATGCGTGAAAAACATCGCTCATGTGAAAAGCCACATTGAAATGAATGGGTCAGGATCAAGTGCGGGTGCAATGCGTTCGCATCATGCATTGCACCCGTGCGGAAATCTCGCCCCTGTGAAAGGGGCCTTAGGCCTCTTTCACACGAGCGTGACGGATTAGGTCCAGATTCCTTCAGAGAAACTTGCACCATTTTGCAAGCAAGTTTAGTCAGTTTTGTCTGCAATTGCATTCAGTTGTTCAGTTTTTTCTGCATGGGTGCAATGCATTTTGATGCGTTTTTCACTCGTGTGTCATACCAAACGGATCCGCCCCCATTGACTTACAGTCAGGTGAGAACGGATCCGAATGCCTGTGGCCATGCGAGCGCAGGGGATCCGAGCACTACTGTGCTCGTTACGAGCACGTTCGATCAACTCTAGTCTGGATTCAAAGCGGGTGTATGGGTTCACGTCACGCATTGCACCGGTGCGGAAAACTCACTCGTGTGAAAGGGGCCTTATGGGTCTTTGAATGCAGCAATGTAAAAAAAGATTTATTTAGTGCAAAAGCAGTACGTTTTAAAAAAAAAAACAAACTAGGTATATTTGGTATATTTGGTATCGCTGTTATTGCACTAGCTCAGAGAATAAATGTATCACGTTATCTATGTTGCAAAGTTTAAAATGTAAAAAGAACAATGGTGGTTCTCCCTTGAAAGAGTTATGTGTGCCCCAAGAGTTATGTGTACCCCAATCTGATATCTGATACTGATGATGAAGTCATAAATACCGTTTCCTAGATAACCCCTTTAATTTCCACTGCATATCTCTGCAATAATTCATAACAGATCTGGTTACAAATTTTTCGTTTTTTGCAAGCGCCACACAACCACGTCATGTGGTCATACCCTAACATAGACCATAACCTGAACTACACTTATACACACATCATGTAAAAATCAGGACTTGTCTACAGAGTTACCATAACAAGTATGCCCAGTAATACATAATGCAGTGGAATTGTCCTGTTTCTAGAGCAATCAGTCTATCCACACTTACAATTTAATCCTGACAGTTGACATTGCTAGTTGTGTCACCAGGAAGCTCTTTATAAAGTATTATGAAGCTATAAATAAGCATCTTATTAAAGCTTGTAGATGAGGAAGCAACTATGTCTAATCTGGCAATAGGTTTTAAAGACAGTACCCTGACTGGCTCTTTGAAAGAGATATGTGGCTGGCACAGTCTCAAGGACAGGAAATTTCTACCATTTACAGGGCTCTCCTACAACTGAATATTACATTTCACTATTAGTGCAAAAACATACCGTCATTTATGTGAAAACTGTGTACTATGCAGCAAATACAGTAGCTGGGGCCTTATTGGGGGAGTTTCGAGGAGTTTGAGTGGAGTGGCAGTCAAACATGTGACCTGCTTCTCCATAAAAACTCTGCGGGAGTTGTAGGAACATCTGAGCCCTGCAATCCCATTGAGTTTGTATGGAGGGGCAACACACGTGATATTAGTTCAGTATAACATGCCATAGAAGGTCAAGCATTTCAATGGCAAGTCAGTTTGCAGGAGTTAAATTGAAGGTTTCTCTTGACCTTATCCTTGAACAGAAATGTCCTATTGTGTTATCTAAATCTCGTTATCTTTCTGGTGGAATAATCTAAAGCTGGATGTACAGTACATCAGCACGCCAAATTATCAGATCAATGCTGCTGACAAAAACTCCTTTTATTTGTTGTATTTTCATTCCGGCCGCCTCTAGGCAGGGGTTGCCGTGCTGCGGCCGGATCCGCAGCCCGCCCTCATTACAGTGAATGGGGCCGGAGCGTAGTTCCGGCCCCACACGTGCACCTGCGGCAACACGGATCCGGCGGGCTGTTCACCCACCGGAACAGCCTGCCGGAGCCCTGTGCCGCAGGTGTGAAAGGGGCCTTACACTGGCAGTCAATGACACGAAGATCATATATATGCACATTATATGGACAGCACATCCGCTGTTTAAATTGGTTACAAGCCATCATCCCTTTGACCTTATAATAATCAGCCAATAAACAACAGTATCTGTAAAGCCTCATTCACACGTCCGTGTTCGTGCTCAAATCCATGAGCAGGTGGTCAGTGATGCATCCGTGAAGCTGTCCGTGAAAGATCCGTGTTGGGTCCTTGTGTCTGTTTTTTGCTGTCCGTGTTGCATCCGTGTTTCACTGACACTGAACAGCTGAAAAATAATTTTCAAAGCATCTCTTCTTAAATGATTCATGAAAAACGGATGACACACAGATGACATCCGTGAGGGATCCGTGGTTTTCACGGACTCACTGACTATAATGGGCGTGAGGGATCCGGGAACACGGATCAAGATAGGACATGCATCCAAGCTAAAAAAACAGAACCACGGACCGTGATGAAACACTGATGTCTGAACACAGACATTAAAATGAATGGGGACGTGTGCTGTCCATGGAGAACACATACAGCACACGTCCGTGAAACACTGACGTGTGAATGAGGCTTAACTCATTGAGGAACACCCGAGGAGAGAGATATAGTGCTGATCCTCAATCATCTACCTGATGGCATGGGGCTTAGCCTCCAAAATCCCATCAAACTGGCTGAGCTCAAGGTTTACATCCAGTCAGTCTGAACAGTCTGTCAATGGCAAACTAACAGATCAGAGCTCTGCCCCTAATAGTGGTGTAACACAGTAGCCAACAACCCAACCAATTACAGATGTGTATAATAGAACAGTGTCTTTTAAAACTTAATATAATGATTTTAGTTAAAAAATAACCACCACATGCACCCAAAGCAAGGCAACCAAACTGTATCCGTACATCAACGGTGGTGGACACAATGGCAGTTATCAGTTTGTATCCATACAATGTAAAACACATGAAAAGTTCTTTCTAATTTTGGGGTTGCCAATATGGGGTCCCGTGGATGCCATTGTTCTATCAAGGAACTGCTGGCAGACAAGAGCAGTCACTTTCTCACTAGTACACCCTGAATTATCCAAACTCACCCTACACCCTGAAAAAAGTATCTCCTCCCAAAGGCTAGCCCTACTATAGTACTAACCAGGGACAAACTGGGAACTTAAAGCGGCCCTGGTAAAAACTAAGAGGCTCCATGTTGTAGGTGGGTCCAAATTGTCCAAAGGACAACACAAGTAGATGGGACCAGAAATACCGTAGTGCTTCACAAAATACCGCCCCTGCAGAACTAAATATCACAGTGCAGCACATAATACTGCCACCCCCAGCATGAGGACGGCGATACACCTGAATTCAGGAGGGCACCTGCCAAGTGCATAAGTGCTACTGAGAGCATGAAATTATTATGTATCCAGCTGGAAGCCATGAGGTGGGCTCAGGTGGCCCCCTGGGCATCAGCTCACCAGGAAATTTCCCCGTAGGGTCTATGGCCAGTCCACCCCTGTTACTAACTCTATACCTGTGCCTTCCAATTCCTTCGATAATATATGGACTTATCAGTGAATTAGTTGGGTTAAATATAACTTAATCTACTCTACAACACTTGGTAGCTTAAGCAAGTAGTGAGACTAGGTGGCACGGTGGCGCCTTCAAGGGCAATGTATGGCCCTAATTACAGGCAGTGAAAATCTTTTGTGTAATGTGGTGTGTTTATCTCAAAAAATAGTTAAAACATTTTGGTTTCGGTAAAAAACTTTTATTTTCTGCTTTTCTTACAGGACAGTTTTGGCATATTTCAGACCTTCATTTGGATTTCTCATATCACCTTACTGATGACCACACCAAAGTATGCTTGTCCTCTAAGGGTGCCAATGCCTCCAGTCCTGGAATTTTTGGGGACTTTATGTGTGATTCTCCATATGGACTTATCTTATCAGCAATCCAATATATAAACGCATCTGAACAAAAGGTTGACTTCATGATTTGGACTGGGTAAATAATGATTCCTGCCACTTTTAAAATATTCAGTTTGCCAATAATGCACTTCCCTGACATCATCTGTAAAAGCAGAGTGAGGAGTTTCCCATGCACATTAGATTGTTGTCTGAAGCTGTGGTAGTCAGCTGGTTCAGCCTGACGATACACAAGGCTACTTTCACTCTACCGTTTTTTAATTCCGGTATTGAGTTCCGTCATAGGGGCTAAATACCGGAATAAAACGCTTCAGTTTTGTCCCCATTCATTGGCAATGGGGACAAAACTGAACTGAAGACAACTGAATGCTCCTAAAAGCATTCCATTCCGTCTTCAGACCAGAGATTTGCTGCGGTTTGCTCTGTGGTCCAGGCATCCGCACCAAGACGGATCCGTCATGACCCCCAATCCGTCACCTGCACACATACATACATACACATAAACATACACAGACATATACACATATACACCTGCTCCCGGCAGGTCTCCACAGCGCAGGAGGAGCAGGGCGGTGCGCACAAAGGACGATTCCCCACAGCGACCCCGCAGAGGGCGCTGTGGGGAATTGTCCTATGTGCGCGCTGTCCTCCTCCTGTACTGTGCTGCTCAGAGCTGCCGGGAGCATGTAAGTATGTATGTGTCTGTGTATGTGTCTGTGTGTCTGTGTGTATGTACTGTGTGACATGTGTGGGGCCGGAGCGTGGTTCCGGCCCCACACATGTACCTGCGGCAGCACGGATCCGGTGGCACCCTTCACCTGCCGGATCCGTGCTGCCGCTAGTGTGAAAGAGGCCTTATGTGTATGGGGGACCAAAGGTTTCCTACAACTGTTTATTTAACTTGCTAATCATCAAGATAAGAATGTCTACATCGACAGATCTTTTCTTGTGTCCATCTTCAAATGGAAGAGTTTTTCCACTAGTTAAAGGAGTATAACTGTACCTTTAGCATGCAATTGCTACGAAGTTATGAAGTTACGACTAAAGTCATATTTCTCTTCCACAGAGATAGTCCACCCCATGTTCCTGTGAAGGAGTTGTCCACAAAACTGGTAATAGATGTCATTGGTAATATGACCTCTACTATTCGTAGCCTTTTACCGGATATGCTTGTGTTTCCTGCACTCGGTAATCATGACTACTGGCCCCAGGTAATTTTCTCCTTCCAAATTCTGCAATAATATAATTTCCTTCCATCTTCAGGTTTTCATCTCAAATTTATACTCCCTGAAAAACGTATTTGATCACAAATTACATGACACTCTAAGCAACCACCAACTCTGGCTACCCCTCTCCAGGCCCTGTAATGTATGGTATTTTTCAAAACTGGCGATACAGCACATCCCAAATTTTTACTTCCTGCCATTTACTGGTTTCTGGACTTGCAGAGAAATATCCAGGTCTCAGGCAATGCCTAACATAACTAAAAATGTGAAGATTTTAAAGTAACTAAAATGACCCTCATATATCCCACAAACCTCATGTCACACTTACAAAGGTCCAGGAAGATGACTGATGGAGGCATTCTCCTGACACTGGTGAACCTACACTGGCGACACTACAATGGATATTCTAAAAAAAATAAAAAATGCTCTGATGCGAGTATAACATTGGGCAAGAGAGGTATTCGGGTTTTGAGAGTTAAAGGGGGTGCTCAAGATTTTGATATTGATGGTCTGTAATAATCAGGATAGGTCATCAATAACTGATCAGTGTGGGTCCAACTTCTAGCACCCTTACCAATTAGCTGTTTGAAGAGGTCGCTGTGCTCTCAAGAGTGCTGTGGCCGCCGCCTCCTAGTGAAAGGGCCTGAGCTGCAATACCAAGCATAGCTATTATGTATGGTGCTGCCCATGGTAAACTGGAATCGATCAGATATTGAGGACCTATCTATAGCCATCAATATCTAAATCTTGGACTTCCAAGACTTAAGTGAATCTAAGCATTATTTTCACTAATACCAAATTCTCAAAATGTAATAAAAGTAAGATTCACTTTTTTCATCTTTGTGCATTATATATAGCATTATATAGATTGATACATAGTATTACACTTGTTCTGTTTGTAATGCATTTCTAATGCTTTCCTAAATTTTGGGATGTTATAGTTGATACATTAATAGTATCTGACTATTTTGTGAATCAAGGTGAAAGTGGAGTGGCCCCCGAAGGGGCAAACAGCGAATGGTAGTAATGGTTATGGCTCCTTAGGGCTGTGCAGTTACTGGAGGATGTACCCTTTCTACTCTCAGGGCACACCCTGGTATTGGGGCTCCAGTCTGTTCCTCCTGTCTGTTGGTAGTTGTTGTGCCTTTGTTGCTAGGCATTGGTTTGGGTGCAAGGCAGGAGAGTATGTGCAATGGTTGGCATCTGGTAGAGTCAGTAACCAGTCCAGTTGGTATCTTTAGTCAAATAAATAAGTCTCTCTTTAATAAAATGCAGAATAAGAGCAATACTACATCTGACAATAACAAAGCACAGTACCAAGGCATATAACACATTGCAATCCTTCCCCAATAGCAGCATCTGTCTAACCAGGGGGTGGATCCAGGTTCATCTCCTGGCAACCTAACAGGATGAACCATACAATGCTATTAGGTACACAGATATAACAAATAATAGTATTTAACTTGCAATATAACATTACATCAGTTACCCATTTGTAGGGACACTGTTGTTTGCTATTCAAAAAGAGCTTTGGGTTTCTTTCCAGTATACAGCAGATGAATGAAGGGCAGATTACAAGAATTCTAATATCTTTCTCATATAAATTAAATATGTATATTATATGATATAGACACATAAAACATTAAGAGAGAGCAAAAGAGTGAGGCTTAAAACATAAGGGAATACTTATGTCCATGTTATTAATGAGATCCCACGAGGCAACGAACAGAGAAGATCTGTTAGCTTATAAATTATACAACACTATTGAATCATTATTCCTGTTTTCTCCTTAGGGTGCTTTCACATGTAATTTTTTGATGCAGTTTTTTAATGCAGCATTGAAACCAGTTTCAGGAGTCGATCATGTAGGTAGTTGAAATATTGTATTTTCAGGCTACTAGCAGTACATTTTTTCCTGAAAGGCAAAAAGCTGCCAATGTAGAGAAGCAGGAATATGAGCTATGCATGTATCTCACTGAACCATCATATCCTATACACAAACTTCTGTAAAATCTGACTGGCCAGTGAACAAAAACACAGTCATTTGTACATACAACATGGTAAAACTGTTCAGACACTGCTCTGACAAGACCTTCTTGTCATTCCCTATTCATATGGTTCAGTTGTGGCATGGTTTAGTGGCAACTACAGGTGATGATCATTAAACCCCCAAGAATGTAGCAAATCAATATAGAAATGCATATTTTTTTTCAGTGCGGTTTTTGACCTTCCAAAAACTGCAGCAGAACCTCACCATGTACTCCGTGTACTCCGGACAAGATCTTCTACAGTGCTCCCATCATGACTGCCCTTGGCAGGGACCAGTGACTGCCAAAACACATTAATTATAGAGATGAGCGAGTAGTGAAATATTCGAAAGTTCGAAATTCGATTCGAATAGACCGCGAAATTCGACTATTCGACCGAATATCGAATCCCATTAAAGTCTATGGGAAAAAAATGCTCGCCACTTGGAAATCTCAATTCGACCACTTGGAGGTCACCAAGTCCACCCTGAAACCTCAGAAAAGGATGCCAACACTGCTGGAATGCAACTGGGACAGCAGGGGAAGCATGTCTGGGTGCATATAACGCGCCCAAGTCGCACTATTACGCCACTATCACAGCCTCTCAACAATACACTCCAAAGACAATCTAACCTCTCTGTAAAGTGAGACCATACAAGGAAACCTTCTTTCCTCTACATTGCCATGGACCCCAAGCCAAACTAGACAAAAAAGAAGATGAAATTCTGCACCCCTTAAAATCACGTTGCCTATGACAACCACAAGATGGCATAGGCAAGGGGGAAAGCAATCAAGCATCACTATGTT
>ONZH01010078.1:0-30421 GCA_900303285.1 Rhinella marina | reverse complement strand
ATGCTATCAAAAGGCTTCAGTATCGCATAGTTTTCAGGTGCTGCACATCTCGTATCTTCACAGCATAGACAATTGCCTTCAGATGACCCCAAAGATAAAAGTCTAAGGGGCTCAGATCTGGAGACCTTGGGGGCCATTCAACTGGCCCACGACGACCAATCCACTTTCCAGGAAACTGTTCCTCTAGGAATGCTCGAACCTGACACCCATAATGTGGTGGTGCACCATCTTGCTGGAAAAATCAGGGAACCTGCCAGCTTCAGTGCATAAAGAGACATAAAGAGACACATCATCATGTAGCAATTTCACATATCCAGTGGCCTTGAGGCTCCCATTGATGAAGAATGGCCTCACTATCTTTGTACCCCATATACCACACCATACCATCAATTTTTGTGTTCCAACAGTCTTGGAGGGATCTATCCAATGTGGGTTAATGTCAGACCAAGAGCGGTGGTTTTGTTTGTTAACTTCACCATTCACATAAAAGTTTGCCTCATCACTGAACAAAATGTTCTGTGTAAACTGAGGGTCCTGTTCCAATTTTTGTTTTGCCCATTCTGCAAATTCAGTGCGCCGATCTGGGTCATCCTCGTTGAGATGCTGCAGCAGCTGGAGTTTGTAAAGGTGCCATTTGTGAGTAGCTCATATCCGCCGAAGGGATGTTCGACTGATGCCACTCTCCAGTGACATGCGGCGAGTGCTACGCTGTGGGCTCTTGCTGAATGAAGCTAGGACAGCCACTGATGTTTCTTTATTAGTGACAGTTTTCATGCATCCAAAGCTTGTAAATAACTCATTAAAGAATAAAGTAACATTAAAACCTAGCACACCATTGTTTTTCTTGTGAAATTCTCAATAAGTTTGATGTGTCACATGACCCCCTTCCCATTGAAAAAACTAAAGTTGGATCCAAAATGTCCAACTTCAAAATAGCCGCCATGGTCACCACCCATCTTGAAAAGTTTTCCCCCTCCCAGGGGCATTGCTAGGCTATAACATTCGGGGCCTGGGCCCCTGATGTTTCCTCCCAGGCCCCGAATGTCTTGCGTGCCAGCTAGATACAATTGTATTGCCGTCCTCAGGACGGCAATACAATCGAATCTAAAACACTGCACCAGGTGTAGGACCTGTGGTGACATCACAGGTCATGTGATTGGTGCAGTAGCTGAGAAGGACCTGCGATGATGTCACTGGTCACATGTCATCATGTGACCAGTGCAGGAGAGGCTCCACAGTGAAGAGTGAAGAAACTCTAGAGGAAAAAGCTCTGCTGATGTCTGCTATAAGGAGAGGTAAGTGAAGGCAGAGTAATGCTGGGAGTTGTAGTTATTTAACTGGGACTGTATGTTAGGGCTGAAGAGGGATGTTATTTACATGGGACTGAATGTTCAGTGGATGATGCTATTTATATGGGACTGTGTTGGAGGGGGCTGTGGGAGGGAGTGATGTTATTTACATGGGACTGTATGTTGATGTCGGCTGTGGGAGGGGATGATGTTATTTCATGGGAGTGAATTTTGGAGGGGGCTGAGGGAGGGAGTGATGTTATTTTCATGGGACTGTATACTGGAAGAGCTGAAGGGAGGACAGTGATGTTATTTACATGGTACTGTATGTTGGAGGGGCTGAATGTAGGGGAGTGATGTTATTTACATGGGACTCTAAGGCGGAGGAGGGAAAATAATTTTATTTACATGGGACTGTATGGTGGAGAGGCTGAGGAATCATCATTGCTGAGGGCATTAAAGGGAGGAATATAACTAAAGGGGGGGCAGAATGAATACTGGGGGCACTTCAGGGCGAGCATTATAAAAGGAGGGGGCGATATAAATACTGGGACGCTGTAGGGGTATTATAAATCCAGGGGACATTATAGAAGTTCTTATTACTGCTGGGACCTCTATAGGAGGGACTTATAGATCCACCTTATTTCTACTAAGAGCACTATGGGGGATCTTATTACTACCGAGGGGTCTGTAAAGGGCTTTATTACCACTGGGGGAACAATAGGAGGGCTTTATTTCCACTGGGGGCTCTGTGAGGGTATTATTAATACTGGAGGGCTCTTCTACTGATGGGGGCACTGTTGGGGAGCATTATCACTGTTGGGGGCACTGTAGGGGCAGTATTACTAATGAGGGCATTCTAGAAGGGAATTACTATTGGTGGGACTATGAGAAACACTATTACTATGGGGGGCACTGATATTTCTTCAGGATAGTATTTAGGGGTATTGAGGGGCACAGCGAGCAGCAGGATAACACTATGGGGACTCCAGGTTGGGGGATGATGAAATGTGAGGAAGCTAAGATGTCTCACTCTGCAGAGCCGAGGCAGCTGAGAGAAGATGTCCGGACCGAAGATGATGACAGAGAAAATCTACATCAGAGGAGACATCACATGGAGGCCCTGGATGTGAAAGGTAAGTGCTGCTGCGGAAGAAAGGGGGGTCAGGTGGTTGACTTAGAGAATTGGGCCATATTAATTGGGGATTGGGCCCCGGATCTTTTGAGACCCTAGCAACGCCCCTGCCCCCTCCCATATACTAATGCGCCACAAACAGGAAGTTAATATCACCAACCATTCCCATTTTATTTAGGTGTATCCATATAAATGGCCCACCCTGTATGTTTATGGCCCAGGCAGACTGTCATTCAGCACTCTGTCTTGGATATCAACATAGTATTTTATGGAGTAGAGATGAACAAAGCGAGCTTCAGATGCTACATTTGAAGTTGCTTCACAAAAAAAATTTCATACTGTACAAACATAGTTCTCTGTACCTATGTGTCACGAGTGGGCTTGCGTCAGACGTTCTGCGCGGCTTCCAAAAGTGACATAATTTGACATGCTTTTCCCTTGGTTTGGTTGCTGTTTACCACACCTCTTCCCCTCAGCTGTTGTGGCTGTGGTAATTGTCTTTCCTCTATTTATTCCTTCTTCTCCCAGGATACACTGCGATTTATACTTTCTGCCTACTTTGTAGTGTGTGGTGTGGATCTCGGCTGAGATCTGGTTGCTGCAATATCTGCTTTAAGATAAGTGACATTTTCCCTTTTGTGGTTTTCCTTCTGGAGTCTCCTGTTCGTCCTTACTCTTGGAGGAACGGGTTGACTCTTTCCTGTGTCACTAGCTGCAAGGTTCTTTAGGGTGAATTTATTATTAGGTTCCTGTGTATGAACTCTCCTACCACTAAGGCTTGTTCATACTGGTAGTCAGTCAGGGCCTAGTTTCAGAGTTCCCTGCAGGAGGTGACCTTTTTTCCTGGTTTTGGTCTTTTCCCTTCCCTCGTACGCTCGGTGTGGCTATTCCCTCCACACCAGAGCGTGACACTATGTACAGTTTTTGGATGAAATTCTTTTTGCAATGCAACTTCATATGTAGCATCAGAAGTTGCTTTGCTCACCTCTATTAAAGGGGTTCTCCATTGTAATCCAATTGCTAATTGTGGTTTTCTTTTTTTCTTTGCTTTACAGAACAGCAAGCAGTACTTGGGTGCCCGAAGTTCCTCAGGAGGCGGAGGCGGTCCCTGAAGAGCCAGCCACCATGCGCCCCTCTCGTCCTGCTCAAGCAAGTGGTCAGGACTTGGATGTTCCCCTACCTACGCCCCCTGGTGATGCAACGATGGCTCAATTGACTCCATTATTTGAGGCCATCCTGCGTCGTCAGAGGGCAGGTAGGAGCCGTCAGGCGGACTACGAGGATCTTGCAAGGCTCGTTTATGAGTCCTTGATGGGATTCACAAATAGAGTTGCCAGATTGGAGGATAATTTGCAACGTCTTCAGGAGGGGGTGGTGTTGACGTCGCAAATGAGTCCGGTGCAACTTTATTTGAATTCGTTAGTCCCCGTAATGGAACAGTTTACGCCCGACAAACTGTTTGAGGCCAGAAGACAGGTGGACTGCGCCTTGTGGCAGGTGCAACACCGCCCCCCATCCATTCCCCCACCCTAGCCCTTTCCCCCTGCCCAGCCCTATCCCCCAGCCCCGCCCTATCCCTTGGCCCAGCCCTATCCCCCACCACCGCCCTTTTCCCCATCCTACACCTATCCTCCATCCCACACCTATCCCCATCCCAGCCTCCCCATCCCCCATCCCAACCTCCCCATCCTCCATCCCAACTTCCCCATCCCCCAGCCCCACCCACATTCCCACCACCATTCCCACGCCCAACCCCCATCCCAGTCACAAACCCCCGAGCTATTCTCTCACCCTTTTTCTCTATCTTCTCCTCCTCATTACTATCCTCCTACCTCTTTTACTACTCCTTCTTCTTTGGCTCGGCAAACTTCATCTCCTGCCCTATCCTCAACCTTACACACTCCCACTATTGCACTTGCCCCAACGCGCACTTATTTGTCCACCGTGGCAGATCTGCAACAGGACAAAGGGGCTACAACCAGCGTGTCCTCCACCCCACACTCTTCAACTCCCACAAGACCAGTTTTTAGGGAGTTATATTTTTTTTTATTATTATTTATTTTTTAATTTATTACTAAAAACTTTTATTAATAAATGTTATTTTTTTGTTAAAAATGTATTTGTCTTTGCATTTTTTTAAAAAGGGTTTTTAATATTAGGGAATAAAAATTGTTTTGTTAAAACCAGTTCAGGGAGATGCAGGGCTCTAGTGCTCACATAATCTCCAAACGCTAGCAGAGCGACACAAGTATTTGTCGCTCTTCCAGTGTGGGGAGAGTATGTTGCAATAGAATAGTAGTGAGCAGAATAAAGGCCTGACATAATCTTCCAACGCTGGCAGAGCGACACAAGTATTTGTCGCTCCTCCAGCGTGGGGAGAGTATGTTGCAATAGAATAGTAGTGTGCAGAATAAAGGCCTGACATAATCCACAACGCTGGCAGAGCGACACGAGTATTGGTCGCTCTTCCAGTGTGGGGAGAGTATGTTGCAATAGAATAGTAGTGTGCAGAATAAAGGCCTGACATAATCTCCCAACGCTGGCAGAGCGACACAAGTATTTGTCGCTCCTCCAGCGTTGGAAGATAAATCTATGCATAAAGACTCAGTATGTGGTATAACAAAAATTTTAATAAACGGAAATAAATTAAAACAAAGACTGGTTTAGATAATCAATAAACATTAAATACTGTACCAACCAACATAACCACACAACCTAACTGAATAATGACATTACATTTACATTAATTTCTCATGAAAAAATTAAACATATAATTTAAACCATTTGGTCCTGCCAGTCTACTCTTCCTGCAGGGGAGCTGAAATATTCAGCAGAAGAGTCTCGCATCCTTGAAACCGCAACAGTGGTCCTTGAGCCAAAATTTTCGAAACTAGCCAACTGCTCTCTTCAGGGATTTGTTCCATGTGTATTGGTTCCTTTATGAGGAAGTAGTTATGTAGGACCACACACTCCTTTACTACCTCATCCACAGTTTCGATTTAGAGTTGAATTGGTTTTGTAAATATTCGCCATTTCGCCGCCATGATGCCGAAAGCGCATTCCACCATTCTGCAAGCACAAGTCAGGCGGTAATTAAAACTGTGTTTCTTCCGATTCAGTTCGCGGCTACAATATGGTTTGATTAAATTGGTGCACATTTGAAAGGCCTCAACACCTACCAATACGAAAGGCATGGGGGGAAGCATCAGTCTCTGGTAGAGGTTGAGGAGGTGGGAAATCAAATTGTCTATTGTAAACTCTTCTCCCCATGTCCGAATTTTTAAACACCATGGAATCGTTGGTTCGGCCATAGGCACCAACATCAATAACGACGGCGTCGTCTGGCTCGAAGGAGTCTTCTCCAGCGGGAAACAAGGAATAAAGCCTGAAATCCAAACTGAATGTGGTCCGGCATCATCTTTGCGATCTTGTGAGGCAGCCTCTGAGGGGGTATGTGACCTTCGGTTGTCTTTTATAGCCACTGTACTATTTGCATATGAAATTCTTGTTCTTTGAAAATTCTTTTGTTCTTTAAAAAATTTAAATACCGGATCCGTTATTCCGGTTGAAACCGGATGATAACGGATTAAATGGTTTGCCGGATCCGGCAGATACTTCCGTCAACGGAACTGCCTGCCGGATTCTAGCAACACAAGTGTGAAAGTAGCCTTAGCCATACCGCTTTGGAATTTTCAGCTACGGTGCCCTGTCTGACCCTTGTATGAAATTATCGCACATTAAGCTCATAAGCACTTTTTATATAATCCTGTTTACACATTTTTGTCAAGTTCATATCACCGATTGCAATGTGACTATTTGTGATTGAACACCCAGGATAAAAACATTAACTACAAGGCAAAGACCAAACATATCTCCAAACAGTATGATAGGGCAAGGAGTGGTGATTAGATTAATAGAGCAGTGTTATAGTGTACATCAAGCTGATTATAAATACCTTTAAGTATAACTAAGTTTTCAAAAAGTTTGCATGATGGCTGTGCTTCATAACTGTGAAGGAACAGGTTTTTTGGACTTCCCTAAAGTCTTTTCTAGCCTAATTATTCCCAGTTTCAGCTGCACAGCTAGATGCACATCTCTCAGAAGCAGGGGATAACTCCCTTCTGTGAAATCTGCCAGCTCTGTACTGCTGTAATGTCCTTTCTCTTACTTCCCACTATGTTTGTTTTCAGCCCCGGAGCTCTCGGAACAGATAAGGAGGGTTAAATCACGAACACACAGGAGGCTCCTATAATCATGTAAGTCATTTAGAAGCAGTTCTTTAATAAGGCTCAAGATCTCAGCTAGTTCTGATACGACCCGATTTCCTGTGAGCCATATTCTGTGTCTCTGTTACTAGGACAGCTCTTGCTTGATAACAGGCAGTGGACTACAAATTAACTGAAATTAGGTGGAAGTGAGATCCCTAGTGTCCATGACTTTTTTTTCCGGTGGATGCAGGCGTATTTTTTTAAATGAAGAAATTTTGAAATTTGGTAATTACTCCATTCTCTATTTAAAAAAAAGAAATCATGTGAAAGTACAGTGACTCTAACTCAGACTTTTGGAGAAATGCTGAAAGACAGGGTACACTCTCCTTGTTCTTTGATGAACTCTACAGCATTATCTAATAGGCTGTAAACTGTAATTCTGTTAATCCTGTCACTACTGCATGCTATATCATACTGTTTAGAGGCATCAGTTTGTTGGTGTTTATGTTTTGCATGCTGGGCTTTGTAGTTCTATGTAATGCTTTTATCCCAGGAGTACAATCACAAATATTCACAATTTGATTAGTGTAGTATGATTACTATGGTTGTAGTTGGAAGATTTACTAAATATATTTGCGACTATAAAATACCTACATAAGGAAACAATTGCATCAGCATAGAATTTTTAGAAATACTTTTGTGAGTACTTAAAGAGGAACCTCTCCTGACATTTGCATTTTACTAACTACTTGCATTTCCCATGCAATAAACATTCTGGGGCATCTTTCTATATAACTGTATGTTGTTCAATTCCTCTATTATACTCACTAGAAGTTCAAGAATGACTTGCCAGCAGTCTGTAAGGCCCCTTTCACACGAGCGTGATGGATTTGGTCCGGATGCGATCAGGGTGCATTCAGGAAAACTCGCACCATTTTGCAAGCAAGTTCATTCAGTTTTGTCTGCGATTGCGTTCAGTTGTTCAGTTTTTTCCGTGCAGGTGCAATGTGTTTTGATGTGTTTTTCACGCGCGTGATAAAAAACTGAAGGTTTACAAACAACATCTCTTAGCAACCATCAGTTAAAAAACGCATTGCATCCGGACTTGCTTCAGGATGCAATGCGTTTTTCACTGAAGCCCCATTCACTTCTATGGGACCAGGGCTGCGTGAAAAACGCAGAATATAGAACATGCTGCGTTTTTCACGCAACGCAGAACTGATGCGTAATAAAAAACGCTCATGTACATAGATCCATTGAAATGAATGGGTCAGGATTCAGTGCGGGTACTATGCGTTCATGTCACGCATTGCACCCGCGCAGAAAACTCGCTCGTGTGAAAGGGGCCTACTACAGGTCCAACTGGGTGTTGCCAGTTGGTGGTGTGTCCCTGCACGGTCTGCCATTGGCAGCACTGATTGGATAGTGTCACACTGCACAGTGACATCCCCCTAATTGGTAACAGCCAGGTGGGCTTTGTTTGTGGACTGCTGGGAATTTAGTCATAAATTTCTAGTAGGCATAATGAAAGAATGGCAAACGTATATAAGAATAGATGCTCCGCAATTCTTATCATATGAGAATGCAAGTAGTTACTAAAACAGACGTGTGTGGAGAGGTTACAGGTCCTCTTTAACCCTGCAAGTTGAATGAGGTGGAATTGGAAAAATGCAATTCCACCACAGTTATAGGTTTTCTTTTTATGTCGTTCCCTATGCGGTAAAACTGACCTGTTATCTGGGTCAGGATGATTACAAATATAGTTTGGAAAGAATTAATTTTTTCTTTGCATCACCATATTCTGACCTCCATAACTTTCTTACAGTTAAGTCTATGACTCTGAATGAGGGCTTATTTTTTTGTGGGGCGATCTGTGGTTTTAATTGATACCATTTTGGAGTGTGTATGATTTTTTTTATTACTTTTTATTGAATATTTTTGGAAAGTGAAGTGATTTTGATCCTTTTTTTCTTTTGGGATAAATAAGCTTATATTATGATAGCACAGGCATTTTGAAATATGGCGGTAAATATGATGTTTATTTTTTGTTTTATTTTTTTCTTATTTTTATTATGAGGAACGGGGGTGATTTGAATTTTTACATTTATTTTATTTTTTTATATTTTTTAATTTTTTTTTTTACTTTATTTTAAACGTATTAAGTACCCTTAGGGAAATTAATTGATTCATTAGATCGATTGTCCCATAGATTGCAATGAATTACCATTGCAGCCAATAGGACATTCAATACATCCCTATAGAGCCCTGCCAGAGGTGAGCTGTGACCATCACCTATTGTGAATTGGATGATCTATCTATCTATCTATCTATCTATCTATCTATCTATCTATCTATCTATCTATCTTTCTGTGTGCCATCATTGTAATTAGGCTTGAGCGAATTGAACTTCGGATCATAGATCTGAAGTCCATTCGTTCAAACACTTTGGAGACCTGTCTCTGTACAGCATTAAAATGTATTGCCTCATTCGCCCAAAGTCGCGAATGAATTCAGTATTAATTTTTGCATCTTTAAAAACATTTAAAATTCGGAATCCGAAGTCAGGTTTGGTACCGGCTGGTACCTCCGTACCAAACCTGACATCGGATTGCTATTTTAAAATACTTTTAAAGATGCAGAAGTGAGTAACAAATTCATTCACTGAAGTCTTGTGCCACTTCAGCTGCAACAAAGTTTTCCTAGTTTTCCTCAACGGAGGCAAAACATTTTAATGGTCTCCAGAAAGCATTAAAATTAAGTGTTTGAACGAATCGACTTAGGGTCTATGATCCGAAGCTCAATTGGCTCAACATTAATTGTAATCCTGCCTCTAATGACAGTGAGATGACTGCTGAAAAGTGATCTCCACTGAAGAGAAAGTGTTAGCCTAATATTAGGCTTAATTGCCAGTTTTACAGAATGTCAGAATTTTATTTTTTAGTAAAAGATGGAGTACTATATACAGTACTTGTGCATTTATATTTCTGAGGAGGCAAAATTCGTCGGTAGTCGGGTTTGGTACTGGCTGGAACCTAGGTACCAAACCTGACTTTGGATTGCTATTTTAAAATATTTTTAAATAAGTGATTACCAAATTCATTCACTGAAGTCTCACGCCACTTCGGCTGAAACAGAGTTTGCCTCAATGGAGGCAATATATTTTAATGCCGTACAGGTCTCCATACAACATTAATATGAAGTGTTTGAACGAATTGACTTTGGATCTGTGATCTAAAACTCGATTCTCTGAACACTAATTGTAATCCTGCCTCTAATGATAATGAGATGACTGCTGAAAACTGATCTCCACTAAACAGAACGTGTCACCTAACGTTAGGCTTAATTGCCAGTTTCAAAACTAAAGGATTTCAGAAATTATTTTTTTTTTTTTTTTAGTAAAACATGCACTATACACTTGTGCTTTTATATTTCTGAGGAGGCAAAAATCTGATTGCATTCTAGTCTAATTTCAAAGCACTTTCCTACAAAATATTGTAGAATATTTTATCAGCAGGAATATGGCTTTGCTTTGTACTTGGAGACTGTAACAAACAGTAGCACTTCCGTTCTCTTTTGCGTGCCAGAAATGAATTGATGCTGAACAGTGCTATATATAGAGATGTATAATCTGTTTAATCCAACTATGCTGTATATTAAGGATCAATTGAATATACTTTGAAACCAAAACATCTTAATGGGTCATCATAATGTCCATATTTGCAACTTAATTTTTATTACTGCATCTACAAATAAAAAATAAGCATTTTATAATTGTTTTGATTATAAGATCTCATACCTTTATCTTTATGCAACTCATACTCAGATTGATGTGCTTCCATGGTTACATAATATGAACAATACTATGTCTACTACGATCCTGGAGTCTTCTGTTATTCTCTTACACCTGATATCTGCTTCTTGCTAATATAAAGATAGCAGAAGAAGAGGAAAAGGGAGGTACTGGAATACAGTATTCCCTCAAGTTACAATATTAATTGGTTCCAGGACAACCATTGTTGAAACCATTGTAAGTTGAGTAATCGGTTCCAAAGCCCCAAAATCTCATCCAAGATAAGAGAAAATTAAGATTTAAGAAAAATAAGCAGATAACTAAGGCAGATAAAACAAGTTCTTACATATATCAGTCAGGAATAGCTGCTATCAACTAATACAGCTAGTTTACCAGAGAAGTGGCCTTGATTGGTTGGCTCGTCTGCCATTGGCTGCTCCCCCAACACCGGATCTTTTCATCTGAGCATGGGGAGAAGCAACAACAGCAGTACAGGGACCAGGAGCGGTGCAGGGAGTGGGGAGCCAGGTAAGTATATTCATTATGAGGGTCCCGGGCATATGGGAAAGCTTTTTATAGTCTCAGATAATATTCTGTGTAATATAGGATAAAACCTTGAACAAAATCTGAAATGTGGGCTTATCAGACCAAAGAACTAGCCTTTGCACTCATGGCTGTGCTTCAGTAATGGTGCTGAGAAGTGGTAGTGATTCCTTGCTCCTCAGTTTAGATGCTGAAAAGGCGTTTGATCGCCTGGGTTGACCATTTTTATTTGCCACCCTTAAGACTTTCGGCTTTAATGGATCCTTTCTACAGGCCATTAGGGGTCTTTACTCCTCCCCCACTGCGACGATTAAACTCCCTTATACTGAGTCCGGAATGATACATATAGCTAATGGCACTAGGCAGAGATGTCCCTTATCTCCTCTCCTATTTGCCCTCTGTATTGAGCATCTGGCAGCGAAATAAGGAATCATCCGGATATTAAAGGTATTAAGGTTAAGAATAAAGAGTTCAAATTATCTCTATATGAAGATGACGTTCTCCTTACTCTTACTAGTCTACACGTTTCCCTTCCCAACCTTCATGCTGTTTTGCAAGAATATGGTCGCTTATCGGGCTACAAAGTGAACACCCATAAGACGGAAGCGCTTCCGGTTAACATACCTCGGGCCAGGGGCGGACATACCGCGGTGCAGCCGGTTCGGCTGCACCGGGGCCCGGGACCGGAGGGGGGCCCTTTCTTCCCGGCGGCAGGTAGAGATGTGAGCGCTTCCATTTTGGAAGCGCTCATCTCTATATTCATCTGTATCGCCGTCCTTAGGACGGCGATACAGATGGATAATGCGGGGCAAGGGAGGGAGAGGCGTGTCCCTTCCCCGTTCCTCTGATAGGCTGCAGGCACTAGGCCTGTAGCCTATCAGAGGCCGGCACAGGCGGCGCGATGACGTCATCGCGCCGCCTGAGCCGTACAGCGCGGGACACAGGCCGGAAGAGGCCTGCATCGCGTCGCTGACAGAGGCAAGGAGGTAAGTATAACTGTTATTATTTTTTTATTTAAGTTGGCACTCAGTGGGGCACTATGGGGGAGGAGCACTATGGAGGAGAGGCACTATGGGGGCCACTTTGGAGGGGGAGCACAATGGAGAAGGAACACTATGGGGCCACTATGGAGGAGGAGCACTATGGGGGGCCACTATGGAGGAGGAGCACTATGGGGGGCCACTATGGAGGAGGAGCACTATGGGGGGCCACTATGGAGGAGGAGCACTATGGGGGGCCACTATGGAGGAGGAGCACTATGGGGGGCCACTATGGAGGAGGAGCACTATGGGGGGCCACTATGGAGGGGGAGCACTATGGGGGGCCACTATGGAGAAGGAACACTATGGGGGCTACTATGGAGGAGGAGCACTATGGGGGGCCACTATGGAGGAGGAGCACTATGGAGGAGGAGCACTATGGAGGGGGAGCACTATGGAGGGGGAGCACTATGGGGCCACTATGGAGGGGGAGCACTATGGAGGGGGAGCACTATGGGGGGCCACTATGGAGGGGGAGCACTATGGGGGGGCCACTATGGAGAAGGAACACTATGGGGGCTACTATGGAGGAGGAGCACTATGGGGGGCCACTATGGAGGGGGAGCACTAGGGGGGGCCACTATGGAGGGGGAGCACTATGGGGGGGCCACTATGGAGGGGAGCACTATGGGGGAGGAGCACTATGGGGGGCCACTATGGAGGAGGAGCACTATGGGGGGCCACTATGGAGGAGGAGCATTATGGGGGGCTACTATGGAGGAGGAGCACTATGGGGGGCCACTATGGAGGAGGAGCACTATGGGGGGCCACTATGGAGGAGGAGCACTATGGGGGGCCACTATGGAGGGGGAGCATTATGGGGGGCACTCTGGAGGAGGAGGACGACTATGGGGGGCCCTATATATATACTGGCACTATGGAGGGCGAGGATCACTATGGGGGCCCTATCTTATATTCTGGCAGACATGGGGGCACTATGGAGAAGGGGGGAGAGGAGCACCATTGGGGTCATTGTATAGGGGCACTAAGAGGGTTTTTTGGGTACATAGTAGGGGGCATTGGCACATTATGAGGGCACTATGGGGACATTGGCTGGCCGGGGGCACTAAATTATTTCTATTGTTGGGACTATTACTATCAGCTTAGCACAGTTATTTTTGGGGAACATTTTGGTTATAATTTAGTGTCAGGGACACTTTCCTGGGTGCAGTTATTTTAATTACTGAAGGCGGTAGTATTTGAGGGGGACTGTTTCTGCAGTATAGTTTTGGGGAGCACAGCGGGCACAGTATTGGGGAGTGGCAGGATGAGGAGTTCAAGAAGGTGGAAGAATGATAGAAAAGTAGGAATCTAAGATGTCTATTTGTCAAACTCCACAGAGAGAAGAGATGGCTGGAAGAAATCATCATGGCATTCTGGTCTGAAAGGAAAAGATGAGGAAAGAGAACATTTACATCTAAGAAGACGTCACTGGATGTAGGAGGTATGTGGACCTGTATTAGGCTACTTTCACATCTGAGTTGGTGATTCTGGCAGGCTGGTCCAGCAGAGAACAGCCTTCTGGAATTCACCGGCTCTGGCACTGCTGGATGCAGACAGAATGCCCGCCGGCCCCATTAACTATAATGGGGTCAGGCAGAGATCCGGCCACAATCTGGCAAAAATGCAGAGAATCAGCAGGACACAAACCTCTGCATGACTGAGTCTGTGTCCGGCCAATTTCTTGCATTCTCTGCCAAATCAGGTGGCCGGAGCGTAGTGCTGCAGGTGTGAAAGTAGCCTTACCCTGTATGTTTTGTATTGCTGTATGTAATGTTAGGACACCATAGGTTAGGTTGAGAATTTGGTTTGGGAACGGGGGGGGGCCCAAACACATTCCTTGCACAAGGGCCCTCTGCTGTCTGTGTCCGCCCCTGCCTCGGGCGACTATTAGTTCTCTACGGGCCAACTTCCCTTTCCAATGGAAAGACGATTCAATACGAAACTTAGGCGTTAACATCACCCCTCGTTATGCTGATCTGTACAAACATAACTTTCCCTCCATTTATAGTGAAATTAAAATACTTTTGTCTAAATGGCAGGCTTTGTATATTTCTTTTTTAGAGCATATCGCGGCAATAAAAATTACAATTTTACCCAAAATCCTTTATCTCTTTGAGACTTTGCTGATCCCAGTCCCCTTGGGTGATCTAAGATCACTTCAATCCCATATTCTCAGATTTATATGGGCTAATAAAAGACTAGGATTTCTAGATCGGTCCTTATGTCTAGTAAGAGTCAGGGTGGTCTGGGAGTTCCTGATTTGATTAAATATTATTGGGCAGCTCAACTGTGTTATCTTCCAGCATGGGCTTCCTTACATCCTTATTCTTATTTGGATGCAGATAGAGAGGCTCTGGCTAGCTCTTATCCACCCTAACTCCTTACTCTGGTCTAGTCCTTGTAGCGTTTCCCCGAATAGAGATCTCCTTGGACCCATGATTTGCACTAGATCAATATGGCGTACATGTAGTGCTAAGTTTCCTCTGACTTCCCGTAACTCTGCAATGACCTCCTTTTTATACCACCCTCTACTCCCAGCTAGCCTCACTACCTTGGCTATGAGAGCATGGTTCGCTCGTGGTGTCTTTCGCTTTGCGGATATAGTGGATCCATTTACTAGAGATTTACTGTCCTTCCCTTCTCTCCAAACTAAGTATAACCTCCCCTCTGAGGCCACTTATTTTTACGTACAACTCAGACATTTTGCTCAAACCATTTTCTCTGGGGTCACTGTGTCTCTTCCAACGACCTTTGAGCGTGTTTGCAGGAACAGTGTGCATACTAAGGGATTAATATCTGGGATCTACTCGATATTAGTCACCCCAAATCCTGAGAGAATTACTCGTCACTCATAAAGACAAAAAGATACAATGCAACAGCACCCTGCAAAGCAAATCAAGTACAACAATGCCATAGTAGTAGAAGGTATTCTGGCGTTAATGCTACGCTTATTTGAAAAAATGTAAAAAAAAAAATTTTTTGAAAAAAATTTTTTTAAAAAAAATTTTGTATGAAATTTGAGATTCTTGGCAAATATATTTTGTACAAAATTATCTGAGCCCGTCTGCCAAACGTCAAGGCGATCTCTGTAAGATGGGACCTACACTAAATACTACCTGTTATGAATCAACATAAAAGTTCAGGAAGTGAAGGTTCCATGTGCTTTCATCTCAATGCCAAAATGGCTCCCATTGAATGCAGATACCAACCTGCAAGCACAGCTTAATACTTACACTAATTAAAATCAGACCTGGGGCAGACAGGCTGGTCAGGAGTGCACGACTGACATGGAGTAGCCACACCTCCAAATGTAAAATGCAAAGAAAAAAAGGGGGGGGGGGGTCAGTCAGCACCACCAAATGAGCAGATGCACGTTGCTATGGCTAAATACACAAAGACAAAAAGATACAATGCAACAGCACCCTGCAAAGCAAATCAAGTACAACAATGCCATAGTAGTAGAAGGTATTCTGGCGTTAATGCTACGCTTACTTGAAAAAATGTCGAAAAAAATCTGCTCATTTGGTGGTGCTGACTGACCCCCCCCCCTTTTTTTCTTTGCACTCGTCACTCATATATGGTCGGATGGGAGGAATACTTAGGACGGACGCTTCCGGATGCTGTCTGGAGTCTTATATGGAGAAGAGCGGCGAAATCCTCTATGTCTGTTCTCTGTCAAGAGAATCAATACAAGATACTGATGTATTGGTATCATACTCCTGTCCTTCTCCATAGGTTACACCCGACGGTAGCGGATATGTGCTGGAGGTGCGGTTTACATAGGGGGACTCTGCCTCACATTTTCTGGGATTGTCCTATCATACACCCTTTCTGGTCCTAGGTTGGTACCCTCTTGAGCGACATTTTTGGATGTGATGTTCCCCCTGACCCTCTTTCATTTTTACTGAATGTTACTCCGTTGAACATACGGAAACATTCATTTAAACTATTGATTCAAATATTAACATCAGCCCGTTGCCTTATCGCCCGATTTTGGAAAAAGACTATCTCCCCAAAAATCACTGACTTATATTCGAGAGTGACAAAGATCCGGACTATGGCATATAATACAGCGACGTTTCAGGACAAGGTTGACTTGTTCTATGCGATTTGGGATGTTTGGGATGATTATTGGTCCTCTAGGCAACCCTGAGAGGAATTTCTGTGGTCCGATGCTCCCTCCTTGATCCTTTCCTTTCCCCTTCCTGTCTCCTGTGTCTTGTATGTCCTGTCATTGATGTCCACTTAGAAACCTCTTGGTATTCCGAGTGTATTTTTGGCTTTTACTTACTCATCCTTAGACTTGTATCATGTACTGAAAAGATTCTTCTCCTTGTTGTATTTCAATAAATATAAAATTATAAAAAAAAAAGTGGTAGTGATAAGATAATGTGTGCTGATGTCATGACTTCTATGCTATTCATCAGAATTATCCCCATTCTATCATAGAGTACCTAATATTATGTTGTCCAACAATACCTCTTGATGCCAAGGCTCAGTACTGATTTAGGTATTGATAGGAATAAAATATGCCAATGGCTTTCCTTTGTCTTTTCACTATGAACATTAGCCCACACCTGTTAAAATAAGTATCATTTTTAGCCAATGTTTAAAAGTAGTGTTGAGGGAAGTTCTTGAAAATTTGAAGCGACTGCTTCACCAAATTTTACAAAAAATTTCCTTCATGATGAACTACTTTGTCATGAAGCACATTTCTTTGTAAGTAGTGGGTGTAATGACAGGGAACAGTGGTTACACTGCTCCCTCTTATTGTAACCCTCAGATGCCATATTCATCGTTGATCGCGGCTTTTGATATTAATATTAAGGTCTATAATAAAAAAAATATAAAAATCATACTTAACTCATCCATTTGATCACGAAAAACCCACTGCCTGCATCTTGATGATGTCATCACGTCAGCTGGAATGTCACCGCGCACAAGATTTATCGTGGGATCTTTAATCAAGGTGATGGCGAGCTCCTTGCGCTCAAACAGATGAGGATACTATGATTTTTTTTACCCCATTTTAGGGAAAATCGATTCATTACCATGAAGCACGAGGAAATTCAGCTTCATGGTGAATCAAATTTTCCCTGAAATTCAGATTGAAGTCCACTTCGAACACTTTGATTTGCTCAACACTATTTAAAAGGGTTATCTCATGAATAAATATTGATTTACTTTAGATCACACAAAGCAAAAACCTTTTCAATTGGACTCATTTACAAAATGCTTTTGTATCTCAATATTGCTGTTAGATACTTGCTATGGCGCCCCCTGGTGTTCCTTTGATTTCCCTATTGAGTATCATCATTACATAAGTTTACTTACACAGAATCTGATATAAACTTTATTGTACATGAAAGCTAGCCTGCCTGGGAACAGTGGACTGGTACAAATCTGGTGATACAACCTGGGTTTTTTTATATTAAACTCTCCCCGGAGATCATGACATTTTAAATAAAAAAAAAAAAATTAAAAAAAATATATATATATTTGCCTTGCAGCGATGGGGGCTTAGGTTTGAATCCAACCATTGGGGAGCCCCATTGTGAGCCCCATTGGGGACAGTGATACTAATGTCTGTAAAGCGCTGCGGAATATAGTAGCGCTATATAAGTGCATAAAATAAATGTTTGATTAGGTATAAAGTTAAAGGGTTATCCAAGTCTATTAACTGTCCCCCATATGCCCAGGCCCCTCATACTGAATATACTTACCAGGCTCCCTGCGCCACTCCTAGTCCCCTCACCGCCGCTGCTGCTTCTCCCCGTGCGCGGATGAAAACATCCAGTGTCAGGGGGACCAGGAGTAGCGCAGGGAGCGGGTAGCCAGGTAAATATATTTAGTGTGAGGGGCCTGGGAATATGGGGGGAATTTAATTGTCTTGGATAACCCCTTTAATATGCCCACATAGTAACATTTTGCAATAAACGATACAAAGGTCTATGGTAAAACAGTTACCGTGGACAAAAAGATAAAATATGAAGCAGCTGGATGAAACGTTTATTACTATAGACCAGGCATGTTCAATCTGCAGCCCTTCAGCTGTTGTAAAACTACAACTCTCATCATGCCATGCTGTAAGCTCGTAGTTGTAAGCTGTCCAGGCATGCTGGGAGTTCTAGCTTTGCAACAGCTGGAGGGCCGCAGGTTGGGCATCCCTGCTATAGATTAGAAGGTACCAATTTATATTTCTTTATTTATGGTATTCCTTTATCTTCTAGCATTTAATGGGCAGTTGATGTTATTATTAATAATCACATTTATGATATGTAATAGGATGCATTTTGAGAAACCAAAAATATTGATACAAATAAATTCTTTTTTTAACACTTAGCTCACCACTCATCTACATTGGAACAAATTTATAAAATTTATGAAATTCCCACAAATTTGCCTCTCGATAATAATTTGCTTGCGCCATACAAATTATACAAATTATATATGAAAACAAAACATTAAAAATGAGATTTAGAAGGGAAAAAAACAAAAACAAAAAGTTAAATATAGTCAGGAAAAATATAAAATATTTTTGAAAATATATTTAATATAAAAAACCTAATTAATTCTTAATAATACCATGATGATTTGCCTGTAACAGAAGAAATTAAAAGTGAAAATGTCACCCATGTTTTATTTCATTAAGAGTTTTGTTTTTGACAATGGAAATTCTTTTTACCTAATCATGTGAAAAAAAATCCCTTACTGAGAGTTATATTATAGAGCAATGCTTCATATCCATGAATATTATGTATAGAATGTGATATTTTCTATCACTTCAATAGTGCTCCTTTTAAAATGTTCTATTATCAGAAAATGAATATTGCAAATCACAAGCTCTTATATGGAACAATCACAGTGTGGGTCTAATGCCCATTTCCAAAAAACCCATTTAATTAGAGACCACTGTAGAGAAAGAACAGTCGGGTTGCTGTTCTTAGAATAAAGCTTTCTGAACTTCAAACAAAAGCTAATTTATAAGTAATATAAAATCTCTTTTCATTGCTGTTTTCCAGCTTAGCCTGACATTGATGGACTCGTTCTGGTATTTACAAACTGTTCATAGGTAGCTGAATCACATGAAAAAATTGGGAACAAGTTTGCTTGATATTGTTGATGAAAGAAAGTAGGAGGGAAATTCCTTTATACCTGACTTTTTTTTTTAGTCGTGAGATTGCTGTTTCATAAGCCTCCTCACTGTGTTGGCGTGATTGCTGTATGTGGGTGTTTAAGCAGGAGAACGAAGGAGGCATTTAAACTAGTATGAATTCAAATATGTAGTGTAGTAGGGAATAAAATAATATACATACAGTCACCAGTGTAAATATATATATATATATATATATATATATATATATATACACACACACATACTATATATATATATATATATATATATATATATATATATATATATATATTCTTTTGATATAATAAACATGAATGAAACAAATGACAAATTTGCTAATTGTCTAAATCTAATAATAAATATGAAATAAATCAACTAGTGTCTAATATTAATTTAATAAATATGAAATAAATTGATATATTGTTATAATTCATTTTCCAGAATGTCCACAGAAACCAACCACACTGTAATATTTTACAAGTGATGATTAGTCAATTTATACATTTTTATGAGAGCTCCAAATCACTTGTAAACAATGAACATATCTCCTTGCTAATCAAATACTAAAATAATAGCGAGTGATCGTAAGTGCTTTTACCAAAATGTCACGACTACTTGAACGTGTCTGATAAATGCAGGACATGAGAGGGCATCAGTTGTCTCTTTTTCTTTCCTGGTAAGAGCTACTGTATTTTTCGCCCTATAAGACGCACCGGCCCATAAGACGCACCTAGGTTTTAGAGTAGGAAAATAAGAAAAAAATATTTTTCATCAGATCCTCTTATCAGACTGCCCATAAATTTCAGGACATCACATCAGACCCCCATATCAGCCCTCCATGTCAGGACTCCATCAGCCCTCCATGTCAGACCCCCAACAGACCTCAGGCCCCATATCAGCCTACTGTGCCCCCATACCATCTCACTGTGCGCCCACCAGACCTCAGATCAGCCCACTGTGCCCCCATCAGACCTCAGATCAGCCTACTGTGTCCCCATCAGACCTCAGATCAGCAGAATGTACCCCCATCAGACCTCAGATCAACAGTATGTGCCCCCATCAGACCTCAGATCAGCAGAATGTGCCACCATCAGACCTCAGATCAACAGTATGTGCCCCCATCAGACCTCATATCAGCAGAATGTGCCCCCATCATACCTCAGATCAACAGTATGTGCCCGCATCAGACCTCAGATCAGCAGAATGTGCCCCCATCAGACCTCAGATCAGCTTTATGTGCCCCCATCAGACCTCAGATCAGCATATTGTGCCCCCATCAGACCTCAGAGCAGCATATTGTGCCCCCATCAGACCTCAGATCAGCATATTGTGCCCCCATCAGACCTCAGAGCAGCGTCTTGTGCCCTCATCAGACCTCTGATAAGGGTCTTGTGCCTCCATCAGACCTCAGATCAGCCCACCCAGCCACTTATAAAAGCCTTCCTTACCCGTCCCGCACTCCGCTCTCTTCCCTGCCAGCACATGCTATGACCTGACGCTGCAGCGTCAGGTCATAGTGCGCGCCGGCAGGGAAAAGAGCAGAGCGCGGGACCGGAGGGCAGCGGCAGCGCAGGACAGGTAAGTAAGGTTTTTGTAAGTGGCTGGGTGGGCTGATCTGAGGTCTGATGGGGTCCCTACGTACAAGTGAGCGCTTCCTTATGGAAGCGTTCACTTGTATTCGCCCTATAAGACGCACCGCATTCCCCCCCCTACTTTTGGGGGGGGGGGGAGTGCGTCTTATAGGGCGAAAAATACAGTATGTAAATCTTGTCCTTCTGTCTAAGCTGGCATTACATGCATGCCCTACACTTAGATTTGAATTTCTGTATTATAACCTGGGTTAGGGTACTTTCACACTAGCGTTTCTGTTGGATTCTTACAGTGATCCTAAAGTAAAACCTTAAAGTGTTCCCCATGTTGTAGGTGGGTCCACATTGACAGAAGGTGGGGCAGCACAAGTAGGCATGGACAGCACAATTAGATGGGGCCAACATAAGTAGGCAAGGTCAGCAACACCATAGGGCAGCACAAAATACCATCCCAGCAGAACTACATAACACAGTGCGGCACAAAATACTGCCCTAGAAGCTGTCCCTCTGTGGTGGCCATCAATAGCTGCCATGTTCTGTCCTCCTCCTCCAATTGTCTGTAATTAAGATATACAGCAGGGGGTTTAGGAGGTGAAATGAAGGCCATGACACCAAGACACCTTCAGCATGCTGCCTGGACTTCCTCTAATTATGACCCATATAGTGCTTTAGTAGTATGTTCCCCAAGTGGCCAAGGAAAGAAAAAAAAATACCCGAGTCCCATTCCAAGTAGCTGTCTGCAGTGCAGACCACAGCCCTCTTCCAGCCTGCAGCCTCAGATGTTTTTGTATATATAAAGGTATGGTTGCACAACATATAATAAACAATAAGAGTAGAAATAAATTTAAATATATGTGGCGCTATGCCGACTAAAGATAAAAAAGGAAGTCCTTAGTTACACATATTTGCAAATGCGTGATCATGCCCACTCACCATACGTCACGGTAACTTCCTGTGGAGTGGGTCCCTACACTCGTCTATGCCTCTGTTCAGACTACATCCAAGTCTCCATTGTTCAGGGCGTGTGAAACCAGCTAAATAGGTATCCTACCAGGAAGTCCTAGGTGAATGGGCGTCGTCAGGTCCAAAAAGAGCATGCGAGGCTCAGTATATAACAATAAAAATTATAGTAAAAAGTTTGGACCAACGATGTTTTTGTCGCTGTGCCATTTCTACACTGCCTCATATAGTGGCCTGTGGCTTATGATGGTAAAAAGCAGGACAGGGAGCCATAGGCTCTGATGCCCCCACCACAGTATTTAACTGCATCACTGTCCTGAGGACAGCCATACAATTGAATTCAGGAGGGCACCTGTGGATGCCAGCCAGGTACATACTGTAAGTATCTGATGATTCCAATGTTAATTACCACTGATAGCATCAGATTGTTATGTACCCAGCTAGTGGCAGTGAGGAGGTTTCCTGTGGCTAAGGGTCTTTAAAGTCTATGTGCAGTCCACCCCTCCAGCTAGGAGCCTAATAAAGTCCCCAGGTCTGTCATGAGTACATGGCTATTAGGCCATACTAGAGACATTGTCTAATAGCTTGTCTGTCAGTGTGGTGTTGCAATAATACTTTGGATTACTAAGTATTCCAAAGTATTATGTAAGCAATCAAATAATTGCTCCACAAGAGCCCCATTTAAAATTACTGTATTGTTTAGAAATAGTAACAATAAAAAATAGATGAATAATACTGCCACAACCTATAGAACAAATGTAACATATTACAATGGCACGGTGCATGGCATAACAAAAAACAATGGCAGATTTGCTGTTTTTTTAATCCCCCCCCCAACAAAAAATGTTCTATGTTAATATTTTATCTAATAAATGACTTGGTGCCAAATGATGCTTCTAAAAACCACAACCCTTCATGCAAAAGACAATCATACATCTATGCCAAAAAAAGTTATTGCTCTCGGAATTCTGTTGTATTTTCCTTAAAACATGTTTTTACTGTGCAGAAGTCCTAAACATAAAAAATGTATTCATATTGACTCATAGAATACTGCTGATACATTATCTATACAGCATTATAAACCACTTAAAATCAAGAACCCCCCTTCTCCATAAAAAAAAAGAATAAAAGTTAAAGAGGTGTTCCAGTAGGTGCAAGTTACCCCTATCCACAGATCGGTGGGGTCCTACTGCTGGGACTCCCACCGATCGTGAGAACGGGGACCCCATATCCCCTGCAAGCTCCTTGCTGCTCCCCTAAAATAACCAAAGCAGCTAATCGCACCTGCGCGTGGCTGCTTAATTCATTTCTATGGAAGTTCCGAAGATAGCTAGGGTCCTGTAGTCGGTAAGGGGCCCCTGTTGTCTGTGTACCTGTACCTGCGGTAGGACCCCCACTGGCCTGATCCTGTAGGTAGGGGATAACTTGTAACTACCGGAATAACCTTTTAATCAGAAAATTATATTTAACCCAACATGCAGACAGTTATATCAATGGAGGAAAAAAAAGTTATTACTCTTTATATATGGCAAAAAAAAAAAAAGATCAGTCCCTAAAGCCCAAAACAACCCAATTCTTAGAGGGGTCATGCAAGTCATTTATGAATCTGCACAAAGCAAAGAAATTTAATAAAATAATAACTGAAGCTATGTTCAGCACTAAATCACCCACTATTTTCACTGCTACAACTCCAGTCCTATGGGCAGATGCTTGTTCATATGGATGCAGTGGTGGCATGCTCAGTTACCCCTAGGGCTTACAGTATAACTGATCTGAATAACGAATAGACAGTTGCAAAAACAACATACAGTACATACTATGCAAAAGTTTTATGCAGCTGGGGGGGAAATGTTGCACTTATATAACTAACAGCAGTTCCACACAGAACATTGCATACTCATCCCAGACATACCTGTGTGCACTGTGTGTCTGTATTCCAGCTTTCTCTCCTGACTCGATTTCTATCAGCTATATCTTCTGATATACTGGATATATTTTGGTATCAATTGAAAGCTTGGAATGCCAGCTTTCAAAGAAGGTCAGAACAATTTTTCCATTTGCTACCAATCCCAAGATATGAGCAGCTAAAGCAGCTCTCCCCTCTTCAGTCTGTGTCACGATAGGGGTAAAAGTGAGCCCTAACTTGAGCCGCACCTCTGTTCCTACCTACTTACACGACCCGTCCTAGGCAACGGCGCGTAACTGGGCGGCAAACCATAGCCTAAATAAGTGCAGGGGTGTACAGGGAAGGGTAACACGAGGAGAACACAATAAACAGAGACAGAACACACACAATATCAGAAGGTCACCAAGCCAAAGTCGTACCAGGAATTCACATCAAAACCAGGGGAGCGAGCAGGAACAAAGTCAAATACACTAGCTGAAGTCAAAACCGAGAGGAAGCGAAGTACAGAGGGAATCAGACAGTCTAAACACAAGTCTGAGAAGATTACCAAACACTAGCACTGTTTAAACAGGCCTCCAGATGGGTCACGTGACGTGGCCAGCACCACGTGACCCTAATTATAATATTCATTGAGCGCCGGCTTATGGCTGCGGGCGCTCAAACCCCCTACCTGCTCGTTGCCTAAGGGGGGCGGGGAGGACGCCAGGCGTGTGGCAGCAGAGAGCGCTCTGGGTTGCCATGGGAGCAAGGACGTTCCCTGCGTCCTCGCTCCTGTGTACGCATGTAAGACCGGCGGCGCAGCACAGCTCTCTGTGACAGTACCCTTTCCTTCACGAGGGGCCACCGGACACTTAACCGTAGGAACCGGCTTCTCAGGATGCGCAAGATGAAATCTCCTGATAAGAGAATAAGCATGCATCCTAGCCACCGGCACCTAAGATCTGTCCTCCGGACCAAATCCCTTCCAATGTACAAAATACTGGACAGAGTTCCGAACCCTTCTTACGTCAATAATTCTCGATATCTCATGTTCCACTTGCCCTGCCACCTCCACAGGAGGTGGAGGCTTCTCCTCAGGACAAACTGGAACAACATAACCAGCACCATTTCTATAATTGGGCGGGGGGTGCGACCGCACGGGGCGCACGTCTCAAGGAAGAAGAGGGGGGCGCCCTGGTATTTATTTACAGACTGGCAGGCAGCGCCGCAGCAGGCTAAACTAATAGTAAGTGCCCCCCTGTTCTTCCTTGAGACGCTCGCCGTAGTCAGGCTACTGGTTTTGAAGGGGCGGCATCGGTCACAGGCAGTGCCGATGCCGTCCCTTCAAAGCCAGTAGCGCTGTAGTATGCAGGAGGCGGGGGGGGCAGGGCGAAGCGCTGTACTTACCCCTCCTCCGGCTCACAGGTCTGCGCTGCTGTGTCCTGGCTGCCTGCAGCGTCAGGACGTACAGAGCGCACTCTGACCTGACACTGCAGGAGGTCAGGTGACTGCAGCGCGGGCCCTGTGAAAAGGAGACAACGGGAGAACACCAGAAGAGGAGAGGAGCGGCTGAGCAGGAGAAGTAAGTTAATTTATTTTTTTAAGTCTGATCTGAGGTCTGATAAGGGGGTCTGAATGGCTGATAAGCGGGTCTGAAGGGCTGATTAGGGGTCTGGGGTCTGAAGGGCTGATGGGGGGTCTGAAGGTCTGATCTGAGATCTGATAAGGGGTCTGAAAGGCTGATAAGGGGGTCTGATAAGGGGGGGGTCTGAAGGGCTGATCTGAGGTCTGCTAAGGGGGTCTGAAAGGCTGATAAGGGGGTATGAGGTCTGATAATGGGGGTCTGAAGGGCTCATAAGGGGGTCTAAGGTCTGATAAGGGGGTCTGAAGGGCTGATAAGGGGGTCTAAGGTCTGATGAGGGGGTCTGAGGACTGATAAGAGGGATCTTAGGTCTGATAAGAGGGTTCTGAGGTCTGATAGGGGTCTGAGGTCTGATAAGGGGGATCTGGGGTCTGATAATGGGTCTGAAGGGCTGATAAGGGGGTCTGAGGTCTGATAAGGGGGGGTCTGAAGAGCTGATAAGGGGGGTCTAAGGTCTGATAAGGGGGTCTGAAAAGTTGATAAGGGGGTCTGAGGTCTGATAAGGGGGGTCGGAGGTCTGATAATGGGGTCTGAAGGGCTGATAAGGGGGTCTGAGGTCTGATAAGGGGGGTCTGAAGGGCTGATAAGGGGGGTCTGCGGTCTGATAAGGGGGGTATGAAGTCTGATAAGGGGGACCTGGAGGTCTGATTGTGGGTCTGCGGTCTGATATGGGACATCTGGAGGGTCTGATATGGGGGGTCTGAGGTCTGATAGGGGTCTGAGGTCTGATAAGGGGGTCTGAGGTCTGATAAGGGGGGTCTGAAAGGCTTATAAGGGGGTCTAAGAGCTGATAAGGGGGGTATGACCTCTGATAAGGGGGACCTGGAGGTCTGATTGTGGGTCTGCTGTCTGATATGGACATCTGGAGGTCTGATATGGGACATCTGGAGGTCTGATATGGGGGGTCTGAGGTCTGATATGGGGGGTCTGAGGTCTGATTGAGGGTCTAAAGCCTGATATGGGGGGTATGGTCCTTTGATTGAGGGTCTGAGCTTTGTTTGGGGTTTGAGGTCTGATTGGGGGTCTAAAGGTCTGATATGGGGGTCTGAGGTTCAGTGGGCGGTCTGGAGGTCTTATATGGGGATCAGTAAGTCTAATGGGGGCCTGGAGGTCTAATGGAGGTTTGATATTGGGGTCTGGAGGTCTGATATGGGGGTCAGAGGTCTGATGGGGGTCTGGTCTGAGGTTTTATACATGGGGGGTTGGTCTGAGATGGTGGGGGTTCTGACATGAAGGTCTAATGGGGGTCTGATCTGAGGTCTGATATGGGGTCTGATCTGAACGGTAAGGGGGTATTTTTTGTACTGGCACACTATCTGTGTGGTACCAGTATTTTAAGGGGGACTGTTTCTACAGTATAGTTTTGGGGGGCACAGCGGGCACAGTATTAGAGGTGACAAAATGGAATGTTCAGAAAGTGAGGAGGATGATGGAAAAGTAGGAAACTAAAATATCTGTTTGTCAAACTCTGCAGAGAGAAGAGATGGCTGAAAGAAATCATCATGGCGGTCTGGTCTGACAGGAGAAGATGAGGAAAGAGAACATCTACATCAGAGGAGACGTCACTGGGTGTAAGAGGTACATATGTGGAGCTGTATGTCCCTGTATGAGTGCTAGGTTCTCTGCTATGTTTACCTGATCACCACTGCAAATACTGCGGTGAGCAGGTGAACAGAAAAGAGAAAACATCATTTCAATTTTTCAAAAAAAGTGAGTGGCTCACCACCAGAGATCAATGGAATAACGAGGTGCTCAAATCCAGGCTTTTACCCACAGCCTATTTTTGTATAAAATGAAAGGGACCTTTGTTTGTGGATGAGCACACTCAATCTGGTATTGTTATCTTATAAAAATACAGGAAGTATAATATAAATAGTAATATAAATATTTATTGGTAGTGCATACGAACAAGATGCTTAAAGTGCAATATATCAAAGATATATATCAAAAATATAAAAAAATATATAAAAAAAAAAAATTATATAAATGTCTCTATATTTTCAGGAGTCTCTATTTTTTATTTTGTTCCCTTTTGGATAACTGTATATATAAGATAGCGTTGGTAGGTGCAACATTTATCATACAGTCTTATCAGTGATGCTCAGTCTTCGCAATAGCGTTATTTCGATATACTGTAATGGTTTACAACACAAATATATTTCTTAGATGCTGTTTTTGGTACATTACCCCTCTACCATGTCTCCATTGAAGAGCGATGTAGTAGTTGATACTGTGTTTCAGGGGCGATGAAACAGCTCCGTCCGTGCTCTACCTTGATGTTCCTGGCTGTCAGCACGAGGACGCTGTTCTTCTGTTAGTACGGGAGCGCCGGTTCTTTGCGCGCGCTTCTCCACTTGGTACCTGTGCAGCGATGTCCACCGTGTCGTCCCACGTGTTGGTAAATATCTCTTAGTTTGTATTTAATTGCTGGTCCGCTGATACTTTGTTCTTTCTGGAGCTTTTCATGTATCAATCGGATATCTTCCCCGCATTCTTAATAGGGTATCCTTAGTGTAGGGGCTCACACCTCTCTGTCTCCATGGCAGTTCAGGAGCCGCTCTGATAAGACCCGCCCACTCCTCTGCTGTGGTTTCTTCATGTTCCCAGCATACATCATTTCAATTTTTGCCTCAGGCAGCAGAAAAGCTAGAATCGGCCCTGCTGGTAGTTATACCCCTGTAGCATAGCGTGCAGGGTGCTATGCAACATTGTTTAAGTCAGTGTTATTTGATTGGGGGGGGGGGGCGCTTTTAGCTTTTAATGTTCGCCCTGTTGGTAAAATTCCCTAGAAACTGCCCTGAACTTAACCCTTTAACAAAGACTTATGAAAAACATTGTGTACACGAAAGAAGTCGGGTAGACGCAATTTAAAGGACACTGGATTGATCACCTTAGTGATCTTGTACGGACCAATAAACCGAGGAGCGAACTTATAGGAAGGTACTTTCAGATGTAAATTTTTTGTAGAAAGCCATACTTTGTCCCCCACCTTAAAGTCAATACCACGCAAGCGCCTCTTATCAGCCTTAGGGCTCATTCAGACGGCCGTATGATGTCCGCAAAAATTTTTTTGCGGACAGTTCAGCATGTCGGAAAAAAACGGATTTCATTCTATATTTTTGCAGACCCATAGACTTCAATGGGGCCATGTCCTGATTTTCACTGACAAGTATAGTATGTTTTATTTGTTTTGTGAAGCCGTGGAATGGAAGAAAAGGGTCCATAGAAGTGAATGGGTCTGTATGTAATCCGCAAAAAAACGGATCCACATTTTTGCAGACAACATACGGCCGTCTGAATGAGCCCTTAACCTTCTGGATTTCTTGGGCTTTTTTCAGGTTCGACTGAACCTGTGCCCAGACTCTGCACAGTTCTTGAGAAACTGAATTGACTTCTGGAACAAAAGAGGCTGACAAGGAGAAAGAACCAAAACGCGGATGAAAGGCCATGTTACAAAAGAACGGCGATACCCCCGAGGATGCATTAACTCGGTTATTGATAGCAAACTCGGCGAGAGACAAATACTTGGACCACAGAAGTTGGTTATCCGCAACATAACACCTAAGATACTGTTCCACCGACTGATTCAGACGTTCAGTCTGTCCATTGGTTTCCGGATAGAGATGAGCGAATCTATTCGCCGATTCGTTGATTCGTATGGAATCTTGGAAATTTTTAGCTGCGAAGCTAATCCAAATATTAGGTGATTCGCTTCGGCTTTGTACGCATTCGCTACGTAGTTTGTCCTATAAATTACACGCTATTGCTACGTATAAGTTACTGTTGTGTACGAATTCAATTCATTAGCAAAATTTTACTGTTAGTTCGTTTATCGTGTGCAAAAGCCCGGGAAGAAAGTGGTCACCTGACCTAGTGGGCAGGGCTTGCTCTGATTGGCTTAGGCTCGGTAAGCCGGTGACGAATCACTTCTGCTGCGACTGCTGAGACGAGCAGAAGCACTGTGTGTGAAGTTCTGAGACTCTGAGACCTGTTTTGTGAAAATTGGGGTGTAATTGCTCTGGGATTCCATATTACACATATCAGGGATACTGCAGGGCAAGTGCAGGGCCAGTTCAGGGCTAGTAATTAATCAGGCAGGGAGAGAGAGACAGGGAGAGATAGGGAGAGACAGGGAGATACAGGGACAAAGACCAGCTGCAGGGCCACAAAGTGAACTGAAAAATATCTGGAATGGATAAGCAAAAGGGATCCAGTTCCAGCCAGACCTCGAGCTCTAAAAAAAAGGAGAAGGTGGCACAGAACAGAAGTGCCAAAGGACATGTAGCCGGAGCATCTACTAGAAGTATTCTCAATACTTGGCCGTTGTTCCACCAGGCTAACCCACCAAGGCGCAAAATTGTAGTAGAAGAGAAAGTGGATGAGGTAGTGGAATGGATGGCACGCTCATCTCAGTCTCAGCCGGATGATGTGTTGTCATCTGCTGATACAGTATCCATATGAAGCCAGGGGTCAGACTCAGAGCATTCCTCCTGCTCCACCATTCCTCTCCAGCAAAGCCCGTCATTTTCGTACGCACTTTGTACGTTTATGCGTACGTGTTCAAAGAGGTTGCGTACCTTTTTACCTGAACGTTCGTTATTAGTGCGCAAATGTTCACTAAAAGCCATATAAGTACGTATATATTGTACGCAAATTCAACGAATCTATTCGTCGAATATACAAATCTTAGGAAAAGTTCGGCGAATGTTCGGTGAATAAAATTTTGCATTATTCGCTCATCTCTATTTCCGGATGGAAGGTAGACAAAAAACACAAGGAAATATTAATTCTGCAACAGAAGGCCCTCCAAAACCTGGAAACAAACTGTACGCTCCTGTCTGACACAATGTTCTCAGGAATACCATGAATCCTAACACTATGATCAATAAATAAAGAAGCCAAAGTTTTAGCATTGGGTAATTTGGACAATGGAGTAAAATGGCACATTTTGCTGAACCTGTCCACCACAACCCAAACCACAGTCTTACCCTCAGAACGAGGCAAGTCCGTGATAAAATCCATGGACAAGTGGACCCATGGTCTATTGGGAATGGGTCTTAGGATTCTTGGACCTGGCACAGATGCTGCAGGAAGTCACAAAGGCCTGAACATCCCTAGAAATCGATGGCCACCAATAATACCTAGAGACTAGCTCTTTAGTGGCATTAATACCAGGATGTCCACTTAACACAGAGTTATGGC
>ONZH01010077.1:0-17598 GCA_900303285.1 Rhinella marina | reverse complement strand
CAAACTATTTTTCCGGATAGGTGTCGTATACGGGTATTAAACTGAGAGGATGCATACAACACATGCCCCACTTGACAAATTTCAGAATTGACAACCGTACTGGTTGATGCTAAATTTTTAAGTTGGGGTCCTGCGTCGTCATTCGAACTCCATCCGGCTGTTTGTCACCACCACACACGCTAGCCAAGGGGGCACTCCTCTGGCTCTTCCAGCTCAACCTCCTTCCCCCAGCCTGCCCCCCACCTACAGGCTCTCTCTCCAAACAATTTACCCGGATAGGGGACGTATTAGATTTTGAACTGATAAGAAGAACAGATTTTTTTTTTATTCTTCTTTTAATTGGCTCCTGACCTGTGATAGGCAGAGCATGGACACGTCCCCTTAGCTGCAGTAGAAAAGACACTCCCCTGGCCAGAGCAAGCTCTTTTTCCTTTTCCGTGTTCGAAAAATCCATGAAATATATGGTCCCAAGGTAGGGGACGTATAAGATTTTAAACTCAGAAGAATCGATACCACACATGCCGCACTAGTTTTAGCTCAATGTTGACAGCCGTTCCAGTTGATGCCAAATTTTTAAGTGGGGGTTCCACCACTACCAGCCTAACCACCACCAGCGTACGTAGGTATATGAGTGCTAAACACTATGGAACCAAGGCCGTCCGTTCCCCTCATGTGGGTCCCACCACTGCTCCTTCCCCTGTGTCACTCCCTGCCTCTGCGAGTCATACCCCAGCCAAGGACCCCAGCATGAGCGCCTCCCGCCGGAAAACCACCCCTTCGCCTCCATGATCCTCCACACTGTCCACCAATGTGTCCCTGCGCAATGTTCAGCAGTCATTACAGCAGACGTTGGAGCGCAAGCCGAAAAAAAGTTCAGCCAACCTACATGCACAAGCCCTCAACGTCCACATACAGGGCCACGCTAAATTTTTTATGTGCTCTACCTGCTACCGTCGTGTAGCTCGGTCACTCTGACCGAGTCTGACCCTGGGGCCGCTCATGTACTGCCCACTTGGAGGATTGCAGGGCCTACCTCGGTCACGGTTTCTCAGACTTACTATGCCTCTTCCTCCAACCCCTCCTCCTCCTCCTTCGAATTACCATCCGTGCTTCACCTCCTGCTACCTTAGTCTAACTCGGTCACTCTGTTGTCACCGGCATGCTGCGTCATGCTAAATTTTTCGGTGGCTCACCTGCTACCTCATCTTACTTGGTCTCTTGTTGGTGTCACCGCCATGCTGTGTCAGGCTTATGCCTGCATCGTGTGGCTGGGGATAGGAGAGCAGTGCCAGCATGGGCATGGGTGATGGACCTTTGTTGCACTTAGTCGGGTGCTTCCCTAACATGTGATGGGCATGTGCCTCGCCTTTCTTGGTCTGGGAGAGCACAATTGCCATGAGGGTCACCACCAGGCTGTTGCAGGAGAATTTGGGGTAATGGTGGGATTAGGCAGCCTCAGAGGCATCCATGCATGCTGCCCCTGCTGTTTCCTGTCCATTTCCGTGGTGTTTCCATCATTTTCTGAGGTTTCCAGGTTTTCACCCAGCCTTCCCTAGGCAGAGCCTTGGCCCCCTGCAAAAATGCTCGAGTCTCCCATTGACTTCAATGGGGTTCGTTACTCGAAACGAGCACCCGAGCATCGGGAAAAGTTTGTCTCGAATAACGAGCACCCGAGCATTTTAGTGCTCGCTCATCTCTAGATATAATATCACTGTAGTGTGATCTTTTTACATTTTAATTCTTGTGAAACATGTAACAGGTTAACAATGCTTGTAAAATCAGTATTGAATAACTTAAGGGTTGTAGTTTCTAAAATGGGGTAGTTTATGGGTGGTTTTTACTACGTAAGCACCAAAAAGGCTTACACAATAAGCTTAAAATTTTGAAAATTTGCTTCTAAAAATCTAAGCCTCCTAAAAAATAAATAACATTCACAAATTGATACAAAGTATCATAAAGATAAAGTAGACTGATATTGAATGTTAATAATAACTACTTTATGAGGTATCGTCTTAAAAGCAGAAGAATAAAAATTTAGAAAATAGCACATTTTTCAAATTTTTCTATAAATTTTTATGTTTATTTTAATAAATGTAAAAAAAAAATTCAACTCAAAGTTATCTTTAACATAAAGAACATTGTGCCATGAGAAAACAGTCTCAGAATGGCTTGGATAAGTAAATATGTCAAGAAAGTGAAAATGGCCGTGTCCTGAAGGGTTTAAACTGAAAAACCCTTCTACATTCTCTTATTGAAAAAGAAAAGTGGTCTATTCCAAACAAAGAGGAAGGTTTACTAAATCTGTAAAAGGCGTAAAACATAAGGCAGATTTAGACGAGCAGATAACCGTTTAGCATTGGCGCGATAGTGATTAAAGCTGATGATAGACAATCATTTCCATACAAAGATTATTGTATATAAATGCTTTGGCATGCAATCGTTTACTCAGTCAAAGATTGTTCACTGTATTTAGACACCAAATTTTTATAAAGACTTTTGTTTTTAGCTTGTTCACATTGCGGAAAAATCACACAATGTACCTTATCACAATGCACGAATGACAAACGATAATTTATTAATTTGCATAAACAATTTTATAAGTGGTGAATGAGGAACTTTAGTACAATTGTTCAGTTGCTACATACATTCACACTATATGACTATTGCCCAACGTGAATCAATATTGTCCAAATTATAACGATTATCTGCTTGTTTAAATGTTCCTTTAGTCATGAAGTCTAGTGACATACCAAATTTATCCCAATGGCTTCAGTTGAATGATAAAGGTTTTGTCTAACTTTATACCAACTATTAGTTGACTTCCTTTTGGACCGAATTTTCTTCCAAAATGTCATATCTTACTTCTTGTTAACTTACATCCTTTTGTGAGCTAGGTGGAATGGATTTTTCTAAAACTAGATGTACTAAATTGCACCAACAATACACCAAAAAACATAATTTTAACCATGTTTACAAATAGGCACAAGTTTTAAAATCTTACAAGTCTTAGGGGAAGTCACATTATAAATGTGGGGAAAAAACACTTCCTTCCTTTCAGCACCCACGGAATTGACAGAAGCATTACATACGTACGTCCTCAAATCTTTACATGGCCCTCTAGAACACCCATTGATGGTACAGATAGGATTTCTGCTGCACCTAGAGAACCACTATAAAATGCTAATTCCTTTATATTTCTATTGCAAACACAAGAGTCTTACATTTCTAAAGCAGGATGGTAATTTCATCAGTATTGTTCCTGTGATTACAATATATATAATTTTTTATTTATGAAAAAATCCAAAAAGGAGTTAAAACTTGAATTATACATTTTTGGCTGTGAGACTGATTTAGAAAAATATTGGCTATTCTTAGCATAAATGTCATAATTGCTGTAGAGCAGATTATCATTTTGATTAACCCTAATTTATGTAAATCATATTCTAGCTGCACAGAGAGTGTGCTTACTTACTTGTCCCCAGTGGGACTTACAGCCTAATTTCTTTATCTCCAATATGGGCACACATACCAACTGACATACCTGAGCCATTTTTATCAAAAGCCAATTAAATTTCAGTTTTCTATGACTTGCTAGAACATGGGGATTTACATAAGAAAATTGTCCCCAACATTTAGCACAAATAAGCATAGCTGATAGTACATTAGATACAGTGCTGGCCAAAAGTATTGGCACCCCTGCAATTCTGTCAGATAATACTCAATTTCTTCCATAAAATGATTGCAATCACAAATGCTTTGGTAATAATATCTTCATTTATTTTGCTTGCAATGAAAAAAAAAAAAGAGAATGAAAAAAAAGTCAAATCATTGATCATTTTACACAAAACTCCAAAAATGGTCAGGACAAAAGTATTGGCACCTTCAGCCTAATACTTGGTAGCACAACCTTTAGACAAAATAACTGCGAACAACCGCTTCCGGTAACCATCAATGAGTTTCTTACAATGCTCTGCTGGAATTTTAGACCATTCTTCTTTGGCAAATTGCTCCAGTTCCCTGAGATTTGAAGGGTGCCTTCTCCAAACTGCCATTTTGAGATCTCTCCACAGGTGTTCTATGGGATTCAGGTCTGGACTCATTGCTGGCCACTTTAAAAGTCTCCAGTGCTTTCTCTCAAACCATTTTCTAGTGCTTTTTGAAGTGTGTTTTGGGTCATTGTCCTGCTGGAAGACCCATGACCTCTGAGGGAGACCCAGCTTTCTCACACTGGGCCCTACATTATGCTGCAAAATTTGTTGGTAGTCTTCAGACTTCATAATGCCATGCACACGGTCAAGCAGTCCAGTGCCAGAGACAGCAAAGCAACCCCAAAACATCAGGGAACCTCCGCCATGTTTGACTGTAGGGACCATGTTCTTTTCTTTGAAGGCCTCTTTTTTTTCCTGTAAACTCTATGTTGATGCCTTTTCCCAAAAAGCTCTACTTTTGTCTCATCTGACCAGAGAACATTCTTCCAAAAAGTTTTTGGTTTTCTCAGGTAAGTTTTGGCAAACTTTTTTATGTCTCTGGGTCAGAAGTGGGGTCTTCCTGGGTATCCTACCATACAGTCCCTTTTCATTCAGACGCCGACGGATAGTACGGGTTGACACTGTTGTACCCTCGGACTGCAGGGCATCTAGAACTTGTTTGGATGTTAGTTGAGGTTCTTTAGCCACCATCCGCACAATCTTTCGTTGAAATCTCTCGTCAATTTTTCTTTTCCGTCCACATCTAGGGAGGTTAGCCACAGTGCCATGGGCTTTAAACTTCTTGATGACACTGCGCACGGTAGACACAGGAACATTCATTGGAGATGGACTTGTAGCCTTGAGATTGCTCATGCTTCCTCACAATTTTGCTTCTCAAGTCCTCAGACAGTTCTTTGGTCTTCTTTCTTTTCTCCATGCTCAATGTAGTACACACAAGGACACAGGACAGAAGTTGAGTCAACTTTAATCCATTTCAACTGGCTGCAAGTGTGATTTAGTTATTGCCACCACCTGTTATGTGCCACAGGTAAGTAACATGTGCTGTTAATTACACAAATTAGAGAAGCATCACATGATTTTTCAAAGGGTGCCAATACTTTTGTCCACCCCCTTTTTTATGTTTGGTGTGGAATTATATCTAATTTGGCTTTTTGACAATTCTTTTCGTTGTTTTCCATTGAAGACAAATTAAATGAAGATATTATTACCAAAGCATTTGTGATTGCAATCATTTTCTGGAAGAAATTGAGTATTATCTTACAGAATTGCAGGGGTGCCAATACTTTTGTCCAGCACTGTATATGGGGGTAACGAAAACCTTACATACGTTAGGAACCTCAGATAAGTAGGCCAAGAAAGTTTTAAAACATATTGATTGTTTGACATGCAAGTACTGTTAGTAAGTGACTTTTCATCTTGCGCAGTGTACTTGTCAGAACGGAAAGAAGAAATGATTTGTTAAGGAAAAGCTTAAAATCAAAAATTCAATCAAGTGTAAAAGGAGTCTGAAGTTTATTCCCTCTGTAATAATAGAAAGTATTGACAAAGTAGCTATTTAAACTCACTCACACGCATCTGGAAATATCATTCTAGATGATATTGTGAGTGCAACATGAATCTGTCTTTTGCTAAGTCATGTAGAAAAGTTGTTTTCAAAATTACATTCTCTCATTTATCATGATTACGCTTTTCCTCATTCCTTACAAAAATATAGCCTGAAAATTAAGCATATTTATAGGTATTACACATCAATATTAATAAATCTAAATTACATGATCAGCTTGTCTTCACACGTTTGGGGGATAATTACTAGAGATGAGCGAGCACTAAAATGCTCGGGTGCTCGTTATTCGAGTCAAAATTTTTCAGTTGCTCGGGTGCTCGTTTCGAGTAACGAACCCCATTGAAGTCAATGGGAGACTCGAGCATTTTTTGCAAGGGACCAAAGCTCTGCACAGGGAAGGTTGCGTTAAAACCTGGAAACCTCAGAAAATGATGGAAACACCACGGAAATGGACAGGAAACAGCAGGGGCAGCATGCATGGATGCCTCTGAGGCTGCCTAATCGTACCATTACGCCAAATTCTGGGCAACAGCTTGGTGGTGACCCTCAAGAGAAGGAATATGCCCATCACATGTTAGTAAAGCACCCAAGTAGGTGCAACAAAGGTCCATAACCGCCTGCGGGTGACACCACTGCCCATGCTGGCACTGCTGTTCTATCCCCTGCCCCACAACGCAGGCATAAGTGTCTCCTTCCCCACACCCACCCACTCTGTCCACAGCAGACACAAAGACCTCCAAGCAAAGTGCCCAGCTTTCCTAATTCCAGACAGGCTAAGACGCACACTGCACACACCCATTAGTCTCCACATATGGGTGGGTGCAGAGCCTTTTAGTGCCCCTCAAGACAATGTTTGTGTGCCAGGGCCAGATAGTAACCTGCCTTGAAGTTGTGGGAGAGAGGCCTCAGGTGACCCTCAAGACAATTTTGGCCGACAGTGTAGTTGCGAGCCTCCAAAAAATCGTGGGTGAGAGGCTGGAGGTGACCGTCAGAAACAAATGGTTTAAAAAAGCATTGTGGTGCACCCCTGAATGACAGTCTGTGACTGAGATTGCAGGTGAACCCGATAAAATTGTAGTCTAGCACACCTTGGTGGTGAACCCCTAAATTACAAAGTTTGACTGAGATTGCAGTTTACAGCATGGGGGTGAACCCCAGGATGACTTGTTAAGACTGAGATTGCAGTTTACAGCTTGGCGGTGAACCCCAGAGTGGCTTGGCTAGACTAACATAGCAGCTGAACCACCCAAAAATTTAGCCTGACACAGCATGGCGGTGACTATAGTCCAGTGAACAATTCTGTGGTGTGCGGTACAGTAGCCGCAGTCTAGAAAATATGTTTTTTCTATCACTTATATATACTACAGTCCAGTGAAAACTTGTGTGGTGTGCGGTACACTAGCCGCAGTCTAGAGAATACATTTTTTTCTCTCAGATACATTTAATACAGTCGAGTGAAAAATTGTGTGGTGTGCGGTACAGTAGCCGCAGTTTAGAGAATACGTTTTTTTTTTTTTTTTTCCAATTATATGTACTACATTCGAGTGAAAAATTGTGTGGTGTGCGGTACACTAGCCGCAGTCTAGAGAATACGTTTTTTCTCTCAGATACATTTAATACAGTCCAGTGAAAAATTGTGTGGTGTGCGGTACAGTAGCCGCAGTATAGAGTATACGTTTTTTTATTTTTTTTAAATTATATGTACTACAGTCCAGTGAAAAATTGTGTGGTGTGCGGTACACTAGCAGCAGTCTAGAGAATGTTTTTGGCCTCAGATAGTAATTCTACAGTCTACTGAAAACGGTTTTGGCCTCAGATATTAATTCTACAGTTTAGTGAATACACAAAATGTTGAACCCAAGAGCTAAGGGTCGAGGACGAGGACGTTGGCGTCCAAGTGATGTAGGGGACAGAGTCCGTGGTCCTGGGCAGGGTGACACAGTACCTGCTAATGAGGGAGCAGTGGAACGCCGCAGAGGTTTGCTCCCTAGCTTCATCTCGCAACTTACAGGGTCACGTGGTACAGCACTATTGAAACCACAACAGTGCGAACAGGTGATGACGTGGATAGCGGATAATGTGTCCAGTAATTTATCCACCACCCAGTCTTCCACGCAGTCCACCCACACTAGCCAAGGGAGTAGACCTCTGGCTCCTCCAGCTCAACTTCCTTCCCCCCAGCCTGGCCTCCCCATGAAAAATATGGATTCAGATCCGGCATACTCCCAGGAACTCTTTTCAGGACCCTTCCCAGAGTCACAAACTACTGCTCAGCAGCAACCGGAGCAGTTGCTCTGTCCCGATGCCCAAAATTTCAAACTTTCGCAGTCTGTGGGTGATGAGAGTGCGGACTTAGTGCAAGTAGTGTGTCAAAAGGTGTCGGATGAGGATGAGACACGGTTGTCAGACAGTGACGTTGTTCTCAGGGCAGTAAGTCCGAGGGGGAGCAGAGTGAGGAATAGGAGGAAGAGCAGGTGGATGATGAGGTGACTGACACGAGCTGGGTTGGTAAGCCTAGTCAAGACAGTGCTTCTGAGGGGGAGGCAAGTGCAGCACCAGAACAGGTTGGAGGAGGCAGTGGGGTGGCCAGAGGGAGAAGCAGGGCCAGAGCAAGTAGATCAGCAACTGTTTCACGGAGTGAAGCTCCCGTGTCGAGGCCTAGATGTTCACAAGTCTGGAGGTGCTTTAAAGAGGATGACCGACGGACTGTGGTGTGCAACCTGTGCCACATCAGGAACAGCAGGGGAACCACCACTACCAGACTAACCACTATCAGCATGCGCAGGCATATGAGTGCTAAACACACGACTCAATGGAACCAAGGCCGTTCACCTCCAGCGGGTCACACCACTGCTTCTGCCCCTATGTCACATACTGGCTCTGCGAGTCAACCCCCGCCCAGGACCCCGGCACGAGCGCCTCCCACCCTACAAACACCCATTCACCTCCATGATCCTCCTCACCCTACACCAATGTGTCCCAGCGCAGCCTTCAGCTGTCTTTGCATCAGACATTTGAGCGCAAGCGCAAACGCAAATACCATTCCACCCACACACATGCACAAGCCCTAAACGTCCACATTTTCAAACTGCTGAGCCTGGAGATTCTGCGCTATAGACTGGTAGAGACTGAGGCTTTCCGTAACCTGATGGCGGTGGCTGTCCCTCGGTACTTGGTCCCCAGCCGCCACTATTTTCCCGATGTGCCGTCCCAGCCCTACACCAGCACGTGTCAGAGAACATCATCCATGCCCTGACTAACGCAGTTACTGAGAAGGTCCACCTAATCACGGACACGTGGACAAGTGCTGGCGGGCAGGGACACTATATCTCCCTGACGTCACATTGGGTTAACTTGGTGGAGGCTGGGACCGAGTCTGACCCTGGGGCAGCTCATGTACTGCCCACACCGAGGATTGCGGGGCCTACCTCAGTCACGATTTCTCAGACTTATTATGCCTCTTTCTCCAAACCCTCTTCCTCCTACTCTCAATTACAATCCGAGAGCACGGCGCCTTCAGTCGGTAGCTCTAGGCGCAGCAGCACTGCCATGGGTAAGCGTCAACAGGCGGTGCTGAAACTGCTGAGCTTAGGTGACAAGAGGCACACCGCCCAAAAGCTGTTACAGGGCATCACGGCAGAGACCGATCTTTGGCTGGCGCCGCTGAACCTCGAACCAGGCATGGTTGTGTGGGACAACAGGCGTAACCTGGTGGCGGCTCTGCAACTCGGCAGACTCACACATGTGCCATTATACACCAATACTATTTCTCAAAGTAACAACAACCCATATAAACACTGCATATAAAACCTGCCTGGCCCATGTGTTCAATCTTGAGGTTAAGCGGTTCCTCAAGACCTACCCCAATTTGTCTGATTTGCTCACCAAGATGCGACGCATATCTGCGCATTTCTGCAAGTCGACCACAGATGCTGGCACTCTCAGGGCAGCGCAGCTCCTCCTACAACTGCCCGCTCACCGACTCTCGTGCGACGTGCCCACAAGATGGAATTCGACATTAAACATGTTATCCAGAGTTTACAAGCAGCGCAGAGCGATTGTAGACTGCCAGATGACAACTTCTACAAGAACTGGTAGTCAGGTTAGTCAGCTTCCTCAAGTCTACAATGAGGAGTGGACGTGGATGTCTGATATCTGTCAGGTGTTAAGCAACTTTGAGGAGTGAACACAGATGGGCAGCGGCAATGCCGCCATTATCAGCGTCACCATCCCGCTGTTTTGTCTGCTGAAAAAGTCACAGCTCAGCATGAAGTCAGAGGCTTTGCGCTTGTCACAGGAGATGGGGGAAGAAGATACATTGCTTGATAGCCAGACCACCCTCAGGTCTGTCTCTCAGCGCATATTGGAGGAGGAGGAGGAGAAGGAAGAGGAGGAAGAGGAGGAAGAGGAGGAAGAGAAGGAAGAGGAGGAAGAGGAGGAGACTGTTGGCGAGACTGAAGAGGGTACCTATGCTCATTCCTTCTTATCTGTTGAGCGTGTATGGGCTGAAGAGGAGGAGTTGAAGGAGGAGGAAATGGAGAGTCAGCCTATTGAGGAGAGGGAATTCTTGCGTGTTGGGACTCTGGCGCACATGGCTGACTTCATGTTAGGCTGCCTTTCCCGTGACCCTCGCGTTAGAAGCATTTTTGCCAACACCAATTACTGGGTGTTCACCCTCCTGGACCCCCGGTACAAGCAGAACTTTTCCACTCTCATTCCTGTAGAGGAAAGGAGTATGAGAGTGAATCAATATCAACAGGCCCTGGTGCACAAGCTGAAACTATCCTTCCCATCTGACACCGCTAGCGGCAGAGGACGTAGTTCTGTGGGCCAACTAGCGGGGGAGAGGAGGCGAGCAGGCAGCTTGTCAAGCACTGGCAGGGGAACACTCTCCAAGGCCTTTGCCAGTTTTATGGCACCCCAGCAAGACTATGTCACCCGTCCCCAGTCTAGGCAGAGTAGGGGGAGCTGTTCAGAAAGATGGTGAGGGAGTACCTAGCTGACCATACCAACGTCCTGCGTGATCACTCTGCTCCATACAACTACTGGTTTGCTGGACACGTGGCCTGAACTAACTCGGTATGCCTTGGAGGTGCTGGCCTGCCCTGCCGCTAGCATGTTGTCAGAACGGGTTTTCAGTGCAGCTGGTGGCATCATCACTGATAAGCATACACGCCTGTCAACTGACAGCGCTGACAGACTGATGGTTATTGAAATGAATAAAGTCTGGATTTCACCGGAATTCAAATCTCCACCGTGGGAAAGCAGCTCAACATGAAGATTCTTCATGTATCCACTCCTCTCCTCCTCCTTCTCTTCTTACACAAACGCTGAGCCAACAGGCAATTTTTCTGAGGGCCAACTGGCGCTCTTTACAAACAATGTTTACGGAGGGCCACCTACAGGCCCCCTCTCCAATAAATTTTTTAGGAGCGTCAACTACAGACACTCAAAAACAATTTTTCAGGATGGTCAACTACAGACACTCAAAAACAATTTTTCTGCATGGGTCAACTTCAGACACTCCAAAACAAATTTTTGGGAGGCTTACCTACAGCCATTTGACTGCAATCTCAGTCTGACCAAGGCATTGGTGGTGTCACCGCCATGCTGTGTCAGGGTAAATTTTTGGGTGGCTCACCTGCTAACTGAAGTAACTTGGTCAATTGGGGGTGTCACGGCCATGCTGTGTCAGGGTAAAATTTTATGTGCTTCACCTGCTACCTCAGTCTAACTTGGTTACTCTGGGTTCACCGCCATTCTGTGTCAGGGTAAATTTTTGGGTGGCTCACCTACTACCTCAAGTAACTTGGTCACTCTAGCTTCACCGCCATGCTGTGTCAGGGTAAATTTTTGTGTGGCTCACCTGCTACCTCAACTAACTTGTTCACTTGTTGGTGTAACCACTAGACTGCAGCTACTGTGCCGCACACCACTCAATTTTTCACTGGACTGTAGTATATATAACTGAGATAAAAAACATATTTTTTAGACTCCGGCTATTGTACAGCACACGACAGAATTGTTCACTGCACTGTAGTATATATAACTGAGAGAAAAATCGTAGTCTTTAGACTGCGGCTATTTTACCGCAAACCACTCAATTTTTCACTGGACTGTAGTATATATAACTGAGAGAAAAAACATGTTTTCTAGACTCCGGCTAGTGTACCGCACACAACAGAATTGTTCACTGCACTGTAGTATATATAACTGAAAGAAAAAGAGTAGTCTTTAGACTGTGGCTATTTTACCGCAAAAAAACAAATTTTTCACTGGACTGTAGTATATATAATTGAGAGAAAAAACGTATTTTCTAGACTGACGCTACTGTACAGCACACGACAGAATTGTTCACTGCACTGTAGTATATATAACTGAGAGAAAAAACATAGTCTTTAGACTGCGACTATTTTACCGCAAACCACTCAATTTTTCACTGGACTGTAATATATATAACTGAGAGATAAAATGTATTTTCTAGACTCCGGCTAGTGTACCGCACACAACAGAATTGTTCACTGCACTGTAGTATATATAACTGAGAGGAAAAACGTAGTCTTTAGACTGTGGCTATTTTACCGCAAACCAATCAATTTTTCACTAAACTGTAGTATATATAACTGAGATAAAAAACATATTTTCTAGACTCCGGCTACTGTACAGCACACGACAGAATTGTTCACTGCACTGTAGTGTATATATAAATGAGTGAAAAAACGTATTTTCTAGACTGACGCTACTGTACAGCACACGACAGAATTGTTCACTGCACTGTAGTATATATAACTGAGAGAAAAAAGTAGTCTTTAGACTGCGACTATTTTACCGCAAACCACTCAATTTTTCACTGGACTGTAGTATATATAACTGAGAGAAAAAACGTATTTTCTAGACTCCGGCTAGTGTACCTCACACGACAGAATTGTTCACTGCACTGTAGTATATATAAGTGAGAGAAAAAACGTAGTCTTTAGACTGTGGCTATTTTACCGCAAACCAATCAATTTTTCACTGGACTGTAGTATATATAACTGAGAGAAAAAACGTATTTTCTAGACTCCCGCTAGTGTACCTCACACAACAGAATTGTTCACTGCACTGTAGTATTTATAACTGAGAGAAAAAACGTAGTCTTTAGACTGTGGCTATTTTACCGCAAACCAATCAATTTTTCACTGGACTGTAGTATATATAACTGAGATAGAAATCATATTTTCTAGACTCCGGCTACTGTACAGCAACCGACAGAATTGTTTACTGCACTGTAGTGTATATATAAATGAGAGAAAAAACGTAGTCTTTAAATGGCGGCTATTGTACCGCAAACCACTCAATTTTTCACTGGACTGTAGTATATATAACTGAGAGAAAAAACGTATTTTCTAGACTCCGGCTAGTGTACCACACACAACAGAATTGTTCACTGCACTGTAGTATATATAACTGAGAGTAAAAACGTAGTCTTTAAATGGCGGCTATTGTACCGCAAACCACTCAATTTTTCACTGGACTGTAGTATATAACTGAGGGAAAAAACGTATTCCCTAGACTGACGCTACTGTACAGCACACTACATAATTGTTCACTGGACTGTAGTATATATAAATGAGAGAAAAAATGTATTCCCTAGACTGCACTACAAATCCCATCAAGCCAAGGTACAGCACCAGCAGCAAAAATGAGTACTGAGAGGACTTTGGGCAATTTCTTTGGGGTCTGTGTGGACCACGTGCTGTCCCCTATCTGCCACCAGTCGCTGTGCACAGTGTGCAGCCAAGATGGCGGTAGTTGCACTACAAGTCGCAGCCAGCAGCCAGGAGGAGACCAAAAAAAAAAGGTGCTTGTAGCCCTTAGAAGGGCTGTTGGGTACTTTGAGGATGATTCCTGCCTAGCCAACATCTAAATTTAGGCCCTAGCACTCTCCCTGACAGACAGCAGCTCTATCCCTAATCTCATGCAGGTGGTGTCTGAGGCGAGCAGCGCGGGACCAGATTCTTATATTCCCATGTCATCTGATCTGGCCAGCCAATCCCTGCTATCGACTTGTAGGGGTCCCACGTGATGCTAGGAGGTACCAAAGACTCTCCTGCATGTTGATTGTCTAAGAAAAGGGCCCCTAACATGCAGGAAGAGGAAGATGCCATTTCCTCGAGTATCGCGATATGCTCGTCTGAGTATCGAGCATGTACGAATACCCTAATGCTCGAACGAGCACCAAGCTCGGACGAGCATGTTCGCTCATCTCTAGCTATTTCCCATGCTTTGCTACATAAGCCTGTATAAAATGCTGGAATACATCTCTGCCCAATCCACTTTTTGTGAAAATAATATAATGCCTTGAGCATCAATTACAGATTGACATTGACGTCTTATGCTGTTTACAAGTTGCCTGCTGAGGCATGGCATCCCACTGTTCTTGAAAGGTCGCCCTCAGGTCATAGAGGTACTAAGGTAAAGAGTTATGAGCCTCTACATGGGGACTCAGCTGATCCCATTGGTTGTTAGTGGAATTCATGTCTGTAGAAAGTGCAGGCCATTCCATTTGAGGTACCCCAGTCTCCATCAGCAGTATGTGACCTTGATGAGCTGGTGCATTGTCATCCATGAAGATGAAATTAGGCTTGTGTTGTTTATGCAGAGGCACAATAACTTGATTAATGATATTATTCAAGTAGTATAGGCTTGTCACTGTACCATTCACAAAGTGTAGGGCACTGCTGACTAGACAAGCCTGCCCACACTGTAATACCACAACCACCAAAGGTTCATCTGGTGACAACAGTGGCTGATGCATAGCACTTACCTTGATGTCTTTAACATTGTTACTCATCGTGAATTGACTTTCATCAGTGAACAGCAATGAGGCCCACTGGTCCCTTGTCCAACATAGATGCTCACTGGCACATGCAAGACAATGAAGCCGGTACCTGGTGGTGTGGTCAGGTACCATTGCAGGTCATCTAGCATGCAGACCACACTGATGTATACAGTTTTGAATGGTCTGACATGACAATTGAGTTCCTCTCACCTACCTTAAATGTGCCTAGAGTCGTCTGACATTTATCATCTGGTTCCGCAGGGTATTGTTCACAATGAAGCAGTCATCAGTGTGTAATGTGGCCAAAGGATGTCTATGTCTATGCCTATGCCTTTCTGTGACTGTTCCAGTCTCTCTTTATCTCTGTTGCAACCTGCTGATGACAATCTGTGACACTCTAAGCTCAGTGGCCACTTCCTTCTGAGAACATCCTGCTCGAAACCTCGCAATTGCGAGGTACTGTTGATCAATTGTTAGATGTCATCTTGGTCTCATGTCAAAATGTGAACAGCATGATGAAGAGTACTGTTTTGTTAGAGAACAGCAAGTTGTGCAAAAAGTACTGAAACATTGAACAGTTGGACTTATGCATTCAAAAGTTTCACATTAAGTTCACCTTTAAAAGTTAGAGTGCATTCATCCGGAAATTTCACCCACAAGCCAAATATCCCTAACTTTTTGTAGTAGTTATAGCTCCTGTTGTTCCAATTCACCCCAATGGGACGGCTCCTTCCTATTTACCTAAGGATATATCATCAGTAGAGATGAGCGAGCATACTCGTCCGAGCTTGGTGCTCGTTCGAGTATTAGGGTACTCGTAAGTGCTCGCTGCTCGGAAGAGTATCTCGCCATGCTCGAGGAAATGGCAACTTCCACATCGTGCTTTTTTGGCGCCTATAAACTCAGCCTAGTGACTGGCCGCAGTGCTCGGCTCAGATGCTGTCTGGATGTCGTTAGGGATAGAGCTGCTGCGTTTCAGGGAGAGTGTTAGGGCCTGCATTTAGTTCTCTGTTAGGCAGGAATCACCCACAAAGAACCCAACAGCCCTTCTAAGGGCTACAAGAAATTATTTTTTTTTGTCTCCTGGCTTGGCTGGCTGGCTGGCACTAGTAGTGCAGCTATCGCCATATATAACCCCTTTTTTTTTAATTGTTATATCTCAGTGATACAAATCCATTGCACACAGCAGTGTGGAACCATTCTGTGTGTCACAGTTCAGTACACTCACTATTTTCTGTCCAGGTGACACTGTCTGTACGTCACGTAATCCAACCAGGTCTTTTGCTGTCACGTATATAGCTTGATCACAAAAATCTCTGTGCGACATTTGTCTGGGTCGCAGTCAAAATAGCCACCATTAACAGGGTGTGAGTTAGGTCTACGATAGTTTCTGCACGTCACGTTCCAAAAAAAACAAAACTACAAAAAATATATTAAAAAAATAGTTTTTTAGTTGTTTTAGCTCAGTGATACAAATCCATTTCACACAGCAGTGTGGAACCATTCTGTGTGTCACAGTTCAGCTGTCTACTCACTCCAATTCGTATTTTCTGTCCAGGTGACACTTTCTGTACGTCACTTAATCCAACCAGGTCTTTTGCTGTCACGTATATAGCTTGATCAAAAAAATCTCTGTGCGACATTTGTCTGGGTCGCAGTCAAAATAGCCACCATTAACAGGGTGTGAGTTAGGTCTACGATAGTTTCTGCACGTCACGTTCCAATAAAAACAAAACTACAAAAAAATATATAAAAAAAATATATAAAAAAAATAGTTTTTTTTGTTGTTTTAGCTCAGTGATACAAATGAATTTCACACAGTAGTGTGGAACCATTCTGTGTGTCACAGTTCAGCTGTCTACTCACTCCAATTCGTATTTTCTGTCCAGGTGACACTTTCTGTACGTCACTTAATCCAACCAGGTCTTTTGCTGTCACGTATATAGCTTGATCAAAAAAATCTCTGTGCGACATTTGTCTGGGTCGCAGTCAAAATAGCCACCATTAACAGGGTGTGAGTTAGGTCTACGATAGTTTCTGCACGTCACGTTCCAAAAAAAAACAAAACTACAAAAAAACGTATTAAAAAATATATAAAAAAATAGTTTTTTTGTTGTTTTAGCTCAGTGATACAAATCCATTTCACACAGCAGTGTGGAACCATTCTGTGTGTCACAGTTAAGCTGTCTACTCACTCCAATTCGTATTTTCTGTCCAGGTGACACTTTCTGTACGTCACTTAAGCCAACCAGGTCTTTTGCTGTCACGTATATAGCTTGATCAAAAAAAGTTCTGTGCGACATTTGTCTGGGTCGCAGTCAAAATAGCCACCATTAACAGGGTGTGAGTTAGGTCTACGATAGTTTCTGCACGTCACGTTCCAAAAAAAACAAAACTACAAAAAAAATATAAAAAAAATATATAAAAAAATAGTTTTTTTGTTGTTTTAGCTCAGTGATACAAATCCATTTCACACAGAAGTGTGGAACCATTCTGTGTGTCACAGTTCAGCTGTCTACTCACTCCAATTCGTATTTTCTGTCCAGGTGACACTCTGTACGTCACTTAAACCAACCAGGTCTTTTGCTGTGACGTATATAGCTTGATCAAGAAAATCTCTGTGCGAAATTTGTCTGGGTCGCAGTCAAAATAGCCACCATTAACAGGGTGTGAGTTAGGTCTACGATAGTTTCTGCACATCACGTTCCAAAAAAAAACAAAACTACAAAAAAAATATAAAAAAATATATATATAAAAAAATAGTTTTTTAGTTGTTTTAGCTCAGTGATACAAATCCATTTCACACAGCAGTGTGGAACCATTCTGTGTGTCACAGTTCAGTACACTCACTATTTTCTGTCCAGGTGACACTGTCTGTACGTCACGTAATCCAACCAGGTCTTTTGCTCTCACGTATATAGCTTGATCATAAAAAATCTCTGTGCGACATTTGTCTGGGTTGCAGTCAAAATAGCCACCATTAACAGGGTGTGAGTTAGGTCTACGATACTTTCTGCACGTCACGTTCCAAAAAAAAAACAAAACTACAAAAAAAATATATAAAAAAAATATATATATAAAAAAATATTTTTTTTGTTGTTTTAGCTCAGTGATACAAATCCATTTCACACAGCAGTGAGGAACCATTCGGTATGTCACAGTTCAGTACACTCACTACAATCCGTATTTTCTGTCCAGGTGACACTTTCTTTACGTCACTTAAT
>ONZH01010076.1:0-42916 GCA_900303285.1 Rhinella marina | reverse complement strand
ACGCTGGCGGCAGGGCAGGCAAGCACCTCCAAGGCGTTACAGGGACAGTTCCAGCCACGTGTCCAACTTGGAGACCCAGTAAGTGTAGGACGCCGAGGGATCGGGGAGGACAGGGTTACGGTCTGCCAGGTACTCCCGCAACATCCGCCGATACTTGTCCCTCCTGCTGATAGCGGGCCCCGCAGTGATGGAAGTTGCACGAGGGGGTGCCATGAACGTGTCCCACACCTTGGAGAGTGTTCCCCTTGGTGGCTGTGGGCCTGATGGATGTTGTGGGACTCTGGGAGACCCTCTCCTCTCTGCCGCCAGCGATGGTGGGTGGGAAAATCTCCATCATGTTCTGCACGAGTTCCCTCTGGTATTCCAGCAATCGATTTGTCCTCTCCTCTACGCGGAATAAAAGAGGAGACGTTATCTTTATACCGGGGGTCCAGGAGTGCGAAGACCCAGTACAGTTTGTCCTCCACTATCCGGACAACACGTGTGTCCCGGGAAAAGCAGCCCAGCATGAAGTCAGCCATGTGTGCCAGACTCTGAATAGGCATGACCTCACTGCCCCCACCAGAAGGATCACTTGCCATTTCCTCCTCTTCCTCTTCCGCCTCCTCTCCGCCCCATCCGCGCTGAACCAATGGGACGCACACAGCCTGACTGCTACCCTCGCCGCCAGCATCCTCCTCCTCTTCCACAGCCACCTCCACGTCGTCCTCCTCCTCATCCTCCTCCTCCTGCAACTGCCACCGTGAAGCAGACAAAAGTGTGGTCTGACTGTGTAGCTCCGTTGCGTCTCCTCCAACCCCCGTCTCCTCTGCGTGCAATGCGTTCTCCCTTATTGCGATGAGGGATTCTTTAAGGACGCCTAGGAGCGGGATGGTTACGCTCACTATAGCGTCCTCGCTGCTGACCTTCTTGGTGGACTCCTCAAAGATACGCAGTACATCGCATATGTCTGCCATCCATGGCCACTCGTGGTTGGCAAACTGAGGGAGCTGAGTTGGAGGCACGCGTGGATTCATAATCTGGCACTCCATCAATGCTCTCTGCTGCTCACACACCCTGGCCAACATGGAATAGGTGGAATTCCAGCGAGTGGGCAGGTCGCACAACAGCCGATGTTGAGGCAAATGGAGGCGTTGCTGGAGTTTTTTTAAGCTAGCAGCAGCTACAGTTGACTTCCGAAAGTGAGCGCACAAGCGCCGCACTTTCACCAGTAGCTCTGCCAGGTTGGGGTAAGTCTTCAGAAATTTTTGGACTACCAGATTAAAAACTTGGGCCAGGCATGGTACGTGATTGAGTTCGGCAAGCTCCAGAGCCGCCACCAGGTTACGGCCGTTATCGCACACGACCATGCCTGGTCCTAGCTGCAGCGGCGACAGCCACATCTCCGTCTGCTGCAATATGGCGTCCCTCACCTCTGGGGCGCTGTGCTTCCTGTCGCCCAAGCTGATGAGCTTTAGCACCGCCTGCTGACGTCTCCCCGCGCCAGTGCTGCAACGCTTCCAGCTAGCGGCTGAGGGAGATGTTAAGGCACAGGAGGAGGAGGAGGAGGAGGAGGAGGAGGGGGTTTATCAGAACCCATGCTGGCAATCTTGGGCGGGGGTGGTAGGTAGGCCGTCTCTGTTTGCGACCCCGTCCCCGCTTCCACTACATTCACCCAGTGTGCCGTCAAAGAGATGTAGCGTCCCTGGCCGCAAGCGCTTGTCCACGAGTCGGTGGTCAAGTGGACCTTTGCGCTGACTGCGTACCTCAGGGCCCGCCTGATGTTACGCGACACGTGCTGGTGCAGGGCGGGGACGGCACTCCGGGAAAAGTAGTGGCGGCTGGGGACGGAATAGCGAGGTGCGTCAGCCGCCATCAGGTCGCGGAAGGCCTGCGTCTCCACAAGCCTAAACGGCAACATCTCCAGGGCCAGCAGTTTGGAGATGTGGCAGTTTAAGGCTTGGGCTTGGGGGTGACTCGAGGCGTACTTCCGCCTGCGGTCGAACGCCTGCGAGATGGACAGTTGTTGGGACGAGGAGTGTGAGGGTGCAGGCGAAGAGGCGGGGGAAGGGGAGGCTGAAGGAGAAGGCCCCAAAGTAGCCGAGGCAGAGGCAGATGTGGAGGTGTCCTGGCTGGAGGTCTGGACCGCAGTGGCAGCACACAACAAAGGGGAAGAGGCAGTGGCAGCAGGACCGGGCGCAGTTTGTATTGCGTTTGCTCTCTCCCACTCAGCCCAGTGCTTGACTTCCAAGTGACGCCGCATGCCTGAGGTGGTCAGATTTGAGTGGCAGAGTGTGCAAACCGCGCTCAGTTTGTCATCCGCACAAACATTAAAAAATCTCCACACCACAGAAGTACGAGGCCTCGATGGGGAAGCTTCACGCGACTGCCCGCTGCCGGGAACAGCTTCGGCCGTGCTGGCTGTGGCCTCACTACTCTGTCTGGACTGTCCTCTGCCTCTGGACATCCCTCTGCCTGTGGACATCCCTCTGCCTGTGGACATCCCTCTGCCTGTGGACATCCCTCTGCCTCTGGACATCCCTCTGCCTCTTGCTGCCTTTTTCGGTGCTGCGCAGACCACCACCTCTCCACTGCTTTCCCCGCTGGACATCACCCCTGGCCAAGTGGGGTCGGTCATTTCGTCATCCACCACCTCCTCTTCCTCACTCTGCTCCTCCTCCTGCCCACTGGACATTCCAACAGCCTCCCTTGATGGCAACTGCGTCTCATCATCATCATCGCTCATGATAACAGATGCTGGCTCAGGGTCCACATCAGCAGGAGATGGCGAAAACTCAAGTGTTTGGGCATCACTACAAACAAATTCCTCTGCTAGCTCCTGGATTCTTCCGGCACATCTGAAAAAGGACCCGAAAAGAGCTCCTGGGAGGGGTCAATGGTGGGATGACTCTGTTGGCCAGGTGTGGAGGAAGGAGGGTCAGAGTGAGACTGTGTGGATGACTGGCTGGTGGACAACTGTGTGGAAGCGCTATCGGCTATCCATTGCACCACCTGTTCAACCTGCTCAGGCCTCAACAGCGGTGTAACCCGCCCCCTGCTTAACTGTCCCATAAAGGCAGGGATTCTGGATGAGCGGGATCCTGGCTGACCCTCACCAGCACGCATTGTATCCCCACTGGCTTCAACAAGGCCCCCAACAGCATTTCCGCGCCCCCGTCCTCGTCCACGTCCGATTCCGCTAGCCCCCCTCCGCATTTCATTTTTTTTTTGTTGCAAATACAATATTTGGGTATATAATTAGGTATGTGAAATAATTTAGCAAGAGAACGCACAGTACAGTGGCCAATTAAAAGGCCTAGATATTGTATATTTCAAGGTACACAGCCGTGTAGTAACAGAACAGACTGTGGGTATTTACACCAGGTATGTGAGATAATTTAGCAAGAGAACGCACAGTACAGTGGCCTATTAAAATGCCTAGATATTGTATATTTCAAGGTACACAGCCGTGTAGTAACAGAACAGACGGTGGGTATTTACACCAGGTATGTGAGATAATTTAGCAAGAGAACGCACAGTACAGAGGCCTATTAAAATGCCTAGATATTGTATATTTCAAGGTACACAGCCGTGTAGTAACTGAACAGACGGTGGGTATTTACACCAGGTATGTGAAATAATTTAACAAGAGAACGCACAGTACAGTGGCCTATTAAATGGCCTAGATATTGTATATTTCAAGGTACACAGCCGTGTAGTAACAGAACAGACGGTGGGTATTTACACCAGGTATGTGAGATAATTTAGCAAGAGAACGCACAGTACAGTGGCCTATTAAAATGCCTAGATATTGTATATTTCAAGGTACACAGCCGTGTAGTAACAGAACAGACGGTGGGTATTTACACCAGGTATGTGAGATAATTTAACAAGAGAACGCACAGTACAGTGGCCTATTAAATGGCCTAGATATTGTATATTTCAAGGTACACAGCCGTGTAGTAACTGAACAGACGGTGGGTATTTACACCAGGTATGTGAGATAATTTAGCTAGAGAACGCACAGTACAGTGGCCTATTAAAATGCCTAGATATTGTATATTTCAAGGTACACAGCCGTGTAGTAACAGAACAGACGGTGGTATTTACACCAGGTATGTGAGATAATTTAACAAGAGAACGCACAGTACAGTGGCCTATTAAATGGCCTAGATATTGTATATTTCAAGGTACACAGCCGTGTAGTAACTGAACAGACGGTGGGTATTTACACCAGGTATGTGAGATAATTTAGCTAGAGAACGCACAGTACAGTGGCCTATTAAAATGCCTAGATATTGTATATTTCAAGGTACACAGCCGTGTAGTAACAGAACAGACGGTGGGTATTTACACCAGGTATGTGAGATAATTTAACAAGAGAACGCACAGTACAGTGGCCTATTAAATGGCCTAGATATTGTATATTTCAAGGTACACAGCCGTGTAGTAACAGAACAGACGGTGGGTATTTACACCAGGTATGTGAGATAATTTAGCTAGAGAACGCACAGTACAGTGGCCTATTAAAATGCCTAGATATTGTATATTTCAAGGTACACAGCCGTGTAGTAACAGAACAGACGGTGGGTATTTACACCAGGTATGTGAGATAATTTAGCAAGAGAACGCACAGTACAGTGGCCTATTAAATGGCCTAGATATTGTATATTTCAAGGTACACAGCCGTGTAGTAACAGAACAGACGGTGGGTATTTACACCAGGTATGTGAGATAATTTAACAAGAGAACGCACAGTACAGTGGCCTATTAAATGGCCTAGATATTGTATATTTCAAGGTACACAGCCGTGTAGTAACAGAACAGACGGTGGGTATTTACACCAGGTATGTGAGATAATTTAGCAAGAGAACGCACAGTACAGTGGCCTATTAAAATGCCTAGATATTGTATATTTCAAGGTACACAGCCGTGTAGTAACAGAACAGACGGTGGGTATTTACACCAGGTATGTGAGATAATTTAGCAAGAGAACGCACAGTACAGTGGCCTATTAAAATGCCTAGATATTGTATATTTCAAGGTACACAGCCGTGTAGTAACAGAACAGACGGTGGGTATTTACACCAGGTATGTGAGATAATTTAACAAGAGAACGCACAGTACAGTGGCCTATTAAATGGCCTAGATATTGTATATTTCAAGGTACACAGCCGTGTAGTAACAGAACAGACGGTGGGTATTTACACCAGGTATGTGAGATAATTTAGCAAGAGAACGCACAGTACAGTGGCCTATTAAAATGCCTAGATATTGTATATTTCAAGGTACACAGCCGTGTAGTAACAGAACAGACGGTGGGTATTTACACCAGGTATGTGAGATAATTTAGCAAGAGAACGCACAGTACAGTGGCCTATTAAAATGCCTAGATATTGTATATTTCAAGGTACACAGCCGTGTAGTAACAGAACAGACGGTGGGTATTTACACCAGGTATGTGAGATAATTTAGCAAGAGAACGCACAGTACAGTGGCCTATTAAAATGCCTAGATATTGTATATTTCAAGGTACACAGCCGTGTAGTAACAGAACAGACGGTGGGTATTTACACCAGGTATGTGAGATAATTTAGCAAGAGAACGCACAGTACAGTGGCCTATTAAAATGCCTAGATATTGTATATTTCAAGGTACACAGCCGTGTAGTAACTGAACAGACGGTGGGTATTTACACCAGGTATGTGAAATAATTTAGCAAGAAAACGCACAGTACAGTGGCCTATTAAATGGCCTAGATATTGTATATTTCAAGGTACACAGCCGTTTACTAACTTAACAGACGGTGGGTATTTACACCTGGTATACAAAAAGGGTATTGCAGGCACACAGAACCCAGAACACTAGAGCCAAATAAACTGTATTTAAAAAAATAAAATAAAATTCACAGCCGTATACTGCCAGATCAGATGGTGCATATACACACTAGTTATATAACAGGGTTTTTCAGCCAAAAAGAACGCTGAACAGTAGTGCCAAATATAGTTTGGTATGTAGCAGAGCACCTAATACACCACTAATGCCTCTCTCTGTCCCTACTCCAGCAGCTATCCCTGAATACGGCAGCCGTTCTCTGTAAAGTGTATCTTGTAGTAAAGCTATCACTGTAGTGCACTATAGTAGCCCTGATAAGGGCTTTTAATCACGCTCCTGCCTGTCCAACTGCTAAAACCTGTCTGTCCCTTCTCCAGCCTCTGTCCCTGACTAAGTTCACGCAGCATATGCGTACGAGCAGGAAGAGCTGAGTTTTTAATATTCGAGGTCACATGGTTTTTCCAGCCAATCCATGTAGACGCTGTTTTCGCGCTGCCAGCGTGCTCAGCGTGCCTGTCATACCCCCCCTGCATGTTGATTGGTGGAAAAAGAGCGCCAGGGAAGGTGGGAGGGGAAACGAATTCTAAGTGCGCCATCGCCGTTATACTCGATTGAAATCGAGTATGCCGAATAGCGTAGTATTCGATCGAATACCGGCTCGATCGAACACTACTCGCTCATCTCTAATAATAAAGAATAAAAAGTACAGTAGTATTGAAATTTTTTAACCATCTTTGACAGCAAAAGGTCCAGATATATAATCATCTAGCTTTGCACTATTAGTAAAAGGTAGTAGAAGTAGTAGCAGCAGTAAGAGTAGTAGTATTAGTGGCAGTAATAGTAGTAGGACTAGACAGACCAAGTACAGAGAGAACAAAAAGACTATACTAATGTTTTTGTTTCCTGCAACTATATATTTTATGATATCATGAGTGTCCAAAGAAGAAGAAGAAAGTAATTGGTAAAATATATCTAGGAAAATACAACACTTAAAGTAGGCAGTAGGCTGCATTTTACAGATCTTTATATATCAGAATACACTGAAGCACTAGCAAAATGAACCTGCCTCATTCAAATCTGAAAAATTTAATTTGACTTTACTTTCACTTTGGGTTTTCAATTTATGCAAATTTATTTGACCATTAACTGTGAATATTTCATATCATTAGTTTTGGGGGTATAAAATTGTCTTTGAATTAAAAAAAATGTAATTTTCCATTGTGGGTTTTTCATGCAGTTTGTGATATTATTATTGTTTTTGTCATGTCTGATGATTACATGGTGATTTACCTCTTCTAGACTCGCAGAAATGTGGATTCTCAGTGGTTCTGAACTGCAAAAACGAATTATCATGCAAATAAAAATGTAGAAAATACCTTATCTCAAAGTAAAGCAAGGTTACAGAATGACCATATGTTGTGTATTTATTAGCATGGGCTCCCTTGATGAAAAGCTTAAAACAGGAACACCTGGCTACATTACTTACAATTCTACAGACATTAATAACAAAAGAGGCCACACACGACTACCGAGCATAAATATAAAGGAGTCATTACATTTAAATTAGCATATTGTTAAGCAATAAACCAGCAAGAACAATATGTCGACCTAAGCAGAAAAATCTTATGATTAACAACAATGACATTCGTTTAGCAGTCATATAAAAGATATAATATACAACTTCTACAATAAATAAAGCTAATCCCTGAGGTTAACCGTCTACATGTTTACAAAGCCCACTTTTAATATTTTTTTGAGTTCCTAAGACTCATTTTTCTAAATAATTTCTACATTTCAAAGTAATATAAAATATATTGTATATCATTTTTAATGATGACAACACATTAATCATTTTTACAATAAGGTTAACCTTACATAAGATTTTGGTGTGTGGTTGTTTCACTTCTTATTCGACTTGAAATATATTCAGGTAGGATAAAAAGGCCAGCTCAGATCCTTTCTCAAGTCAATTTCAATGTAGATATCAAGAAAGGAGAAAGGCACTGTAATGCAGAAATGCCATATTATAGTACATGATGGTCATTTAAATGGGACAGCTCTGCCAGGATGAGAGCCCTTTCCTCTTTCTCCCCAGAAAGAGTGTGATTACAATTCAGTAATCACAATTCAGGTGATTGTGTTGTTCTGCCAGCATGGAAAATCATTCCTGCACAGTAGATTGTGGTTTACCGTTCAAACAGCAATCTGCTACGCTGGAAAAAAAGATTTTCTATGGGGACAAGAGATCGTTGAATTGTTCGCTTGTTCTCACACAACGGAGGTTATTGCTGCGTGTAAAGGCAGAAGTTCTTTCACAGATGATCTGCTTCTTTTCCAATCATCTGTCAGATAATCGGCCTGTGCAAAAGAACCCTAAGGATTGTTGAAGGATCAGGACCATACAGTAGGTGTGAACATGCAGAGTATGAGTGCTGATGATGGTTGTTCTGTTGCAACAATTCATATATATAGTTTATAAGGCCGAAAAAAGACATCTGTCCATCCAGTTCGGCCTGTTTTCCTACAAGTTGATCCAGAGGAAGGCAAAAAAACCCTGTGAGGTAGAAGCCAATTTTCCCTACTTTAGGGAAAAGAATTCCTTCCCGACTCCAATGAGGCAATCAGAATTACTCCCTGGATCAACAACCCATCTCTAGTAACTATAATTTGTAATATTATTACCTTCCAGAAATACATCCAGGCCTCTCTTGAACTTTTTTAGTGAACTTACCATCACCACCTCCTCATGCAGAGAGTTTAAGCATATGTAGAAGCTAAAATGTTAGCTGAAATGTGCAAATCACAGTAGGTTTCTGAATGTGATGCACCTTCAACAATTCCCTAAAAAAATGTTGGAAGAGACATAGTTTGAAATTACAGTTAAATGAAGCTACATTATGGGATTTGGGAACTTAGAGGTGAATGTGGTTTAAAGCAAGCACCAGTGCCTGGGAATGCTACACTTGAGGTACTGACAAGTGACACATCATCAAATCATCTTCCTCTGGATTGAAACAAGCGACAGGGGCAGCTAAAATGTCTCTAAAGAAGGGCTTTTCCAAATAAATCCCCGTATTCTTAGTCTACTTTAAGGCTGTTAGTGTAATAAGGTGTAATGTTGGGCTGTCTCTAGTGATGTATCTTTTGTATTTGTATTTTTATATAAGCAAAGTTAGGTTTTCAAGGAAGGTGGTGATGAAAAAACATGTCAGTCTATCATACATAATATTCAATAAATACATTAAATCATTTTCAGTCTAAATTCACCTGCTATTAAATAATGTCAGGATAAATACTACTGCTACTCTAGTCACTTTTAAAGGGATTCTGTCAGCAGCATTTCACATATTGAGTTATTTATACCATTGGATTCGGCCAGTTATCAGCAGTTCTAAACTGTAATTGTTATAGGTCACAGAGGCAGTTTTTGTGTTAAAAAAACGAATTTTAGTAGCTGTCACTCACTGTAAATAAGGAGCCCAAGGGGAGTTCCCAACCGTTGCAGGAGCCCGGGCTCGGCGATTCCTTGGAGCCCAGGCACGCCCACCTACTTAATATTCACTTCACTGACTCGCTCAGTGAAGCTCCGGCTCGGACGAAATCCCGCGCATGCGCAGTACATCACGAGAGGCCAGTGCCCGCAGACTGCACGGGCGCTGGCCTCGTGATGTACTGCGCATGCGCGGGATTTCGTCCGAGCCGGAGCTTCACTGAGCGAGTCAGTGAAGTGAATATTAAGTAGGTGGGCGTGCCTGGGCTCCAAGGAATCGCCGAGCCCGGGCTCCTGCAACGGTTGGGAACTCCCCTTGGGCTCCTTATTTACAGTGAGTGACAGCTACTAAAATTCGTTTTTTTAACACAAAAACTGCCTCTGTGACCTATAACAATTACAGTTTAGAACTGCTGATAACTGGCCGAATCCAATGGTATAAATAACTCAATATGTGAAATGCTGCTGACAGAATCCCTTTAAGTTCCAGTTCATTAAGCAGCATCATTTACATAGACTTTAGGCCTCACAGCACTGTAAGTGGTGCGGCGTGCACATGGTTTGCATAATAAGACATTCTTATGATCACTTCCTTTCCATATGAACGCAGAATAAAAAATCTAGAACACACAAGCTATTCCTTCTTTTCTTTTTGTATTCATACAAATGACTGGCAGAACAATATTACTGCCACTTTGGCAGCCGACTTACATAATGAATTTTCATTCAGTGATTGTTACTACAACTGAGCAGGATGCACAAAGAGCATTAATGAAAAGCATAATAACATGGGAAGAAAAAAGCTTAGGAAAATTGCTGAAGCAGGGAGGTATGTAAATCCCACGCGTTTTCCACTGTAGGGACTGGTGATGAAGCGCATTCAGAAGAAAAACACATAAGACCTTGTTCATTTCCTAGCATGGCTTTATTTAAAAAAGTCAATAGAAGCTGACCTATAGATTAGAAGGGCTTACTACTGAGTAATAGCATATTGCTTGGTTATGCCACCACTTATCCATTTATAGCAGTCTGATTTCAGAAAGAAAGAGCTTTGCTAGTATATGTATACTCTTTAATTTTTACATTACAATCAATAAAATCACTGATTTCTTCTGTATGGTATTTTTCTCCACTTTTGGGGGTTGAATTAAAAAATAAAAAGTATTTATAGCATCTGCTTTACTTTTTTAGATTACTTGTAACACAGACATTTATTCACAAAACAAATTATGGACACTCCATACCAAACACACACTAGAGTACTAAAGACTAGGGATATAAGAGTACCGTAATCCCTTGTACGTGTCATGAGCAATAGTACCCATATAGTGACCACAGTGGCTGCTAGTGAAACATGGTTCTCTAACAACCACCTCTGTCTACAATACATACAAGCATCCACCAAACACATATGATATCCTCCAGTCTTAACCCCCTCGGGACCTTGTGATTTTCCATTTTTGCATTTGGCACTATTTAATGCTGCATACAATGTAGTGTAAAACTGTGAAAAAATCCAAATATGGCGGAATTGGTAAAAAAAATGCAATTCCACCAAAATTTTATGGGTTTTGTTTTTACAAAGTTCCCTATGCGGTAAAACTAACCTTTTACCATACTTTCATGTTCCAGGTCAGTATGATTACAGCGATACCACATTTATATATTTTTTTCTTGTGTTTTAATGCTGAAAAAAAAGTTTGGAAAAAAGTATATATATATTTTTTATCACTATATTCAGACTGCCATACCTTTTTTATAGTTATGTGTACATATCTGTGTGGAGGCTCATTTTTTGGTAGGTAATCTGTAGTTTTTACTGATACCATGTTGGATCGTGTATGACTTTTTAATTACTTTATTAAATTTTTTTTGGGAGCTGAAATGTCAAAAAATGGTGAATCAGTTACATTTATATTTTAATAGTTCAGGCTTTTTTGGACATGGCGATGACTATGATGTTTATTTTTATAGTTTTTCATATTTTAGTTATGGGAAAGGGTGGTGATTTGAATTTTTATATTTTTTTATTTCTTATATTTTGTAAAGCCCACCTTAGGGGACCTGAATGTGCAATCATCAGATTGCTCAAACTAACCATTAATGTAATTTAATACATTAGTTGATAGGAAATTCAGTATACTCCAATACAGTGATGCTACCTGCAGGCCTACATTAGAATATGCTTCTGATAGGCCTGGTAATAGACCTATGATAGGCCTGGTAGCCTCTAGCAGGCTCCAGCCTATCAATACCAAGAAACAACTTCCCCCATCTCAGTGGGGCAGCACAGATGTTGTGGTCACAATTGAGCATGGCATCTGGGGGGTTAAATGTCTGGGACCATACATGTATGGCAGAAGCCCAGAAAGAGTTACATGGGTATTCTGATTATGTGAAGTTATCCTCCATCTATAGGATGGCGAATAACTATTAGATCAGTGGGGTTCTACCACTGGGACGGGACCCCCACCAAGTTTAGATACAATTTAATATTTACTGCAATTCCAGTTATCCAAAAAAACTGTAAATGTTTTATGAAAGCTGCTCAACGCAGTTTACATCTACCTGAATGATGTGCGCTAGCTTACCTATGATATGTTATCTGGTAAACAATGGCTATGATTTAAATTTTTGCTGTATTAACAGGCAAAATGCATTTCAAATCACTGCGGTTGATGGTGTTTGCAGTGGAATAATACAGTGCTTGTCGACTGATGACTGCATAGAGTGGTTACAATCTATATCTACTAACATTTCCAATCTCACAAAGCACAACGTAAGTAAAAATGTTCTTTTGACTCTTCTGAAAGGTTCTACTTCTAATCCTTTTGTTGTTGATTCCTAAGAGACACCACCTTGTCTTATCTTCAGATAAGCAAAGCTTGGGGCTTCTCATGAGAAATGAACATAATACTATAACTAAATCACTTATAAAACATTCATGAAAAGTGAAATTCTGCCTGGGGTTTTGATTTGTTTTTCCTCCATCAAGATTCAGAAACATTGCTGTATGTCTCTTTAACGCTGGTTCGATAGACCCAGAAGCAGCATACTTCCTGAATGCCAATGTTTATGGAAATCAATTATTGCTATTAGGTAAGCATATTCAACAGAACGTGATCAAAATAATGTAATTTATATTGAATATCAGACTAATGAATTATTAAAGCCAAAACACTTTGTACTCCCTTTACCTCTACTTTAAAAAGGTATCAAAAAAGGTAATAAACCAACATTTTTCAGATTGCAAAAACTGAGATCATTATTATTACTTTTTATTAAATAACCACCATTCATTCCATGGCACTGTACATATGAAAAGGTGCTATACATACATAATATAAGATAATTGCAATAAGCGTGAACAAAATGTAGAATTTTTTTTCATGAGACAACCTCTGTAACACTGCTAATTTGTAACTATTGTGGCAATCACAAAATACCATATACCAATACCAACTAACAGCAGCATCCATCATGACTCCGGTGCTGGATCAGATGGGCTGTCCCCAGCTCCCAGGCATTGAGCTCTGTGAATCACCTACCGAAATTCACTGCTATCAGACATTAAGACTTAGGCTACTTTCACACTAGCGTTTTATAATTCCGGTATTGAGTTCCCTCATAGGGTCTCAATACCAGAATAAAACGATTCAGTTTTGTCCCCATTCATTGTCAATGGGGACAAAACTGAACTGAAGACAATGGAATGCTCCTAAAAGCATTCCGTTCCGTCTTCAGACCGGAGAGTGAACCGCAGCATGCAGGCATCCAGGCATCCGCACCAAGACGGATCCGTCATGATCCCCGATGAAAGTCAATGGGGACGGATCCGTTTGGTGTGGCACAATGGTGAACGGATCCGTCCTCCATTGACTTTCAATGGGGTTCATGACGGATCCGTCACCTGCACACATACATACATACACACTTACAGACATACACATAAACATACATAGACATATACAAATACACATACATACTTACATGCTCCCGGCAGGTCTCCACAGCGCAGGAGGAGCAGGACGGCGCACACATAGGACGATTCCACCCGGCGCCCAGCAGAGGGCGCTGTGGGGAATCATCTTATGTGCGCCGTCCTGCTCCTCCTGCACTGTGGAGACCTGCTGGGAGCATGTAAGTATGTATGTGTATTTGTATGTGTATATGTCTGTGTGTATGTACTGTGTGACATGTGTGGGGCCGGAGCGCGGTTCCGGCCCCACACATTTCCCTGCGGCAGCACGGATCCGGCGTCACCCTTCACCTGCCGGATCCGTGGTGCCGCTAATGTGAAAGAGGCCTTAAGGCTCATTTAGAAAAGTAGATAATCATTCAGGCAACTGACGATGTGGGTGACTTAGGCTGAGTTCACACTTCAGTTATTTGATCAGTTATTTCCATCAGTTATTGTGAGCCAAAACCAGATGCAGGTCACAGGTGCAGAGCTTTCCAATATACCTGATCTCTGAGTAGGATTCACTATGGGTTTTGGCTCACAATATCTGATGGAACTAACTGACCAAATAACCGAAGTGTGAACTCAGCTTTACCATCACAAAGTCAATGATAATGACAAGTAGTGTTGAGCGAATTGAGAGTCGGATCCAATATTCAAAGTCGATTCGCTCAAAACGTCTTATTAATGCTGTACGGAGACCCGTTAAAATGTATGGCTTCCGGTGAGGTGAAAGTCGCGCAAGACTTTGGAGAATAACTTCTGGATTCGATTTTTAAACTTAAAAAACAATTTAAAACAGGACTTCAGATCCGAGTTTTAAAATGGTTTTCAAATTCTAAAATTGAAGACCCGCGAGACTTCGGTGACAGTGTATTTCCCAAGCTGGAGACCATACATTTGAATGCTGTACGGAGACAAATCTCCATACAGCATTCAAATGAAGTTCTGAGCGAATCAAGTTTCGAATCCAAGATCCAAAGTCGAGTAGCGTGTACAAATTTATTCATATTCGATCGGACACTTTCTTCAACGATGATTGTTGACTGTGTCCAGACGAGTCTAGACATCGTGCTGATCGGCAAAGGTCACACGATGCACATTTACATTACCACAATTCATTAACAAACAATAATTTACTCACATCAACAATTCCACAAGCGTTTTTAGTAAAAGTGTTCAGGTGCTACGCACATTCATAAAGTGCTGCTCCTAGTTACCTCTTTGTCAGTGGCGAGAAGTAAGGGCCCCATAGCAAAGATTAAACCAGGTCCCCACCCAGAACTGAACGGCTTCCATCTAAACACTTTTCAATGACCCTTGGGCTATTTTTCCACTGTCTCGTTTACTGAAAGTTGTTCCTTTAGGCCTCTTTCACACGAACGTTGTGTTTGTCTGCAAATTGCGTAGCTGCAAAAACAACGGATGGCATCCGTGTGCATTCTGTATTTTGCGGAACGGAACAGCTGGCCCCTAATAGAACAGTACTATTCTTGTCCGAAATACGGACAAGAATAGGACATGCTCTATTTTTTTGGCGGCCTACGGAACGGAGCAACAAATGCGGACAGCACACGGTGTGCTGTCCGCATTTTTTGCGGGCCCATAGAAATGAATGGGTCCGCATTTTTCACATGACTCAAAAACAACGTTCGTGTGAAAGAGGCCTTAGAGGGTAGAGTCCTGACCAAGTTTTCACCTCCAGTAGAAGAGGAGATAATCCCAACTAATACTGGGCCCCTCTTGCCCCTGGCCCCATAGCAGTCGCATGGTCTGCCGCTATGGTAGTTAGGCCCCTGCTCTGTGTGCATCAGCAACCAATGAAAGGAGGAGCACACACAGCTATATGGACCACCTTAATCAAGGTCGCCTATTAGATAAGTGGGGCAAAAGTGCACATGAATGCTACTACCAGGATAGAAGTGCATTCACATTGGATAGTGCCATTCCTTCAAGACAAATCAAAGGAATATTGTCCGCCATAAATCACTAGCGTTTGTATTGTAACAATTATCTACTCCTCTAAATGAGCCTTAACAGCATTGATAGCAGCCAAACATTGGAGGAATTAAAAAAAAATAGCACTCTAGTTATGGATGATACAGTGTCAGAGGTACGTATGGAGCCAGTTGTATTTTTCAAAAGGGAATCTGTCACCTACTTCATTACTATTTAAGTAAGAGAATTGCACAGTAGCACATTGTACCTTAATCTGAAATACACCTAAAATGGTAATTTCCCTCCTATGTATAGAGGCTGTAGAGAGGCAACATATGTGACATTTAATGGATTCCGGTATATTATGGTTACCCTTTCTGAGCACATGCATAGAAAATGCCACTTGCCAGAATGTATTAGAGATGTTGAAATGCCTGAGGAATCGCATCTGCTTTGTATCCTTTTATGGTGAGCTTGTAGACAGGACATTTGAAGAACTTTGGCTGGTGTGATGGGAAAGGCATCTAAAGAAATACAGTAATCCCCTTACAGTCCCCTTGCTTTTTAATTATTTGTCTTTACAATAAGAATCGACCCTTGTGGCATTTATATAATGACGGTGTTCTCACTTTACAATGACACTAGAATGTCAGGTCATTCTTCCTATTGCAAATGCATTTGGCTTCAGCAAGATAATGACACATTATTAAAATCAGCCTTGTAAGATATATATATATATATATATATATATATATATATATATATACAGTACAGACCAAAAGTTTGGACACACCTTCTCATTCAAAGAGTTTTCTGTATTTTCATGACTATGAAAATTGTAGATTCACACTGAAGGCATCAAAACTATGAATTAACACATGTGGAATTACATACTTAACAAAAAAGTGTGAAACAACTGAAAATATGTCTTATATTCTAGGTTCTTCAAAGTAGCCACCTTTTGCTTTGATTACTGCTTTGCACACTCTTGGCATTCTCTTGATGAGCTTCAAGAGGTAGTCACCTGAAATGGTATTCCAACAGTCTTGATAGAGTTCCAAGAGATGCTTAGCACTTGTTGGCCCTTTTGCCTTCACTCTGCGGTCCAGCTCACCCCAAACCATCTCGATTGGGTTCAGGTCTGGTGACTGTGGACCATCACCATCACTCTCCTTCTTGGTCAAATAGCCCTTACACAGCCTGGAGGTGTGTTTGGGGTCATTGTCCTGTTGATAAATAAATGATGGTCCAACTAAACGCAAACCGGATAGAATAGCATGCCGCTGCAAGATACTGTGGTATCCATGCTGGTTTAGTATGCCTTCCATTTGGAATAAATCTCCAACAGTGTCACCAGCAAAGCACCCCCACACCATCACACCTTCTCCTCCATGCTTCACGGTGGGAACCAGGCATGTAGAGTCCATCCGTTCACCTTTTCTGCATCGCACAAAGACACGGTGGTTGGAACCCAAAGATCTCAAATTTGGACTCATCAGAACGAAGCACAGATTACCACTGGTCTAAAGTCCATTCCTTGTGTTCTTTAGCCCAAACAAGTCTCTTCTGCTTGTTGCCTGTCCTTAGCAGTGGTTTCCTAGCAGCTATTTTACCATGAAGTGCTGCTGCACACAGTCTCCTCTTAACAGTTGTTGTAGAGATGTGTCTGCTGCTAGAACTCTGTGTGGCATTGACCTGGTCTCTAATCTGAGCTGCTGTTAACCTGCAATTTCTGAGGCTGGTGACTCGGATGAATTTATCCTCTGTAGCAGAGGTGACTCTTGGTCTTCCTTTCCTGGGGCGGTCCTCATGTGAGCCAGCTTCTTTGGAGCGCTTGATGGTTTTTGCAATTGCACTTGGGGACACTTTCAAAGTTTTCCCAATTTTTTCAGACTGACTGACCTTCATTTCTTAAAGTAATGATGGCCACTAGTTTTTCTTTACTTAGCTGCTTTTTTCTTGCCATAATACAAATTCTAACAGTCTATTCAGTAGGACTATCAGCTGTGTATCCACCTGACTTCTGCCTAACACAACTCATGGTTCCAACCCCATTTATAAGGCAAGAAATCCAACCTATTAAACCTGACAGGGCACACCTGTGAAGTGAAAACCATTTCAGGTGACTACCTCTTGAAGCTCATCAAGAAAATGCCAAGAGTGTGCAAACCAGTAATCAAAGCAAAATGTGGCTACTTTGAAGAACCTAGAATATAAGACATATATATATATATATATATATATATATATATGAAAAATGAAAGCGGCACCGCTGTGAAGAAGTAATGTGGTGTACCAGCGGCTGTGGAGGTGATCCAACTTCCAAATTAAATTAAAAAAAGTAATTCCACGGCACTCCCAAGGTTGTGATTAAAGACGGTGTTCTTTATTCACCAGAGTGACGTTTCAGTCCTCTTACTGGGACTTTTCTCAAGCAGTGATATACATGACATGGTGCTCAGTAGCTTTTAATATATGTGTTACAATAATTGCTCATTATACACTTTTAGAGATGAGCGAGCACTAAAATGCTCGGGTGCTCGTTATTCGAGACAAACTTTTCCCGATGCTCGGGTGCTCGTTTCGAGTAACGAACCCCATTGAAGTCAATGGGAGACTCGAGCATTTTTTGCAGGGGACCAAGGCTCTGCCTAGGGAAGGATGGGTGAAAACCTGGAAACCTCAGAAAATGATGGAAACACCACGGAAATGGACAGGAAACAGCAGGGGCAGCATGCATGGATGCCTCTGAGGCTGCCTAATCCCACCATTACCCCAAATTCTCAGGCAACATCCTGGTGGTGACCCTCAAGACAATTGTGCTCACCCAGACCAAGAAAGGCGAGGCACGTACCTATCACATGCTAGGGAAGCACCCAACTAGGTGCAAAGACAAATTGTTTATAGAGAGGGCCTGTAGGTGGACCTCCGGAAAAATTGTTTGGAGAGAGGGCCTGTGGGTGGACCTCCGGAAAAATTGTTTGGAGAGAGGGCCTGTAAGTGGACCTCCGGAAATATTGTTTACAGAGAGGGCCTGTAGGTGGACCTCTGGAAAAATTGTGGTAAAAGAGTGCCAGTTGGACCTCTAAAAAATGGCGTTTTTTGGGTCAGCGTTAGGCAAAGACAACAAGGAGGAGGAGGAGTAGGAGGAGTAGAGAAGAGGAATCGGATACATAAGAAATGTTAATCTTTAGCTGCTTTCCCCCGGAGGAGATTTGAATTCCGGTGAAATTAAGTCTTTATTTATTTTAATAAGCATCAGCCTGTCAGCGCTGTCAGTTGACAGGCGTGTATGCTTATCGATGATAATGCCACCAGCTGCACTGAATACCCGCTCTGACAACACGCTAGCGGCAGGGCAGGCCAGCACCTCCAAGGCGTACAGCGCCAGTTCAGGCCACGTGTCCAGCTTTGCAACCCAATAGTTGTATGGAGCATAGTGATCGGTCCGGACGTTGGTATGGTCAGCTAGGTACTCCCTCACCATCTTTCTGTACAGCTTCCCCCTACTCTGCCGAGACTGGGGACAGGTGACAGTGTCTTGCTGGGGTGACATAAAACTGGCAAAGGCCTTGGAGAGCGTCCAGTGCTGGACAAGCTGCCTGCTCACCTCCTCTCCCCTACTACTTGGCCCACAGAACCATGCCCTCTGCCGCTAGCGGCATCAGATGGGAAGGATTGTTTCAGCTTGTGCACCAGGGCCTGTTGATATTGATTCACTCTCATACTCCTTTCCTCTACAGGGATGAGAGTGGAAAGGTTCTGCTTGTACCGTGGGTCCAGGAGAGTGAACACCCAGTAATCGGTGTTTGAAAAAATGCTTCTAACTCGAGGGTCATGGGATAGGCAGCCTAACATGAAGTCTGCCATGTGTGCCAGAGTCCCAACACGCAAGAATTCCCTCTCCTCACTGGCCTGACTCTCCATTTCCTCCTCCTCCTCCTCCACCAAGTCCTCCTCTTCAGCCCATACACGCTCAAGAGTTAAAGCCTGAGCACTGGTACCCTCTTCTGTCTCGCCGACATTCTCCTCCTCTTCCTCCTCATCCTCATCACCCTCCTCCGATACGCGCTGAGAAACAGACCAGAGGGTGCTCTGGCTATCAAGCGACGTATCTTCCTCCACCATCTCTTGTGATAAGCGCAAAGCATCCGACTTGATGCTGAGCAGTGAGTTTTTCAACAGGCAAAGCAGCGGGATGGTGAGGCTGATAATAGCGGCATTGCCGCTGACCATCTGATTTGACTCCTCAAAGTTGGTCAACACCTGGCAGATATCAGACATCCACGTCCACTCCTCATTGTAGACTTGAGGAATCTGACTGACCTGACTACCAGTTCTGGTGGAAGTTGACATCTGGCAGTCTACAATCGTTCTGCGCTGCTCGTAAACTCTGAATAACATGTTTAATGTCGAATTCCATCTTGTGGGCACGTCGCACAACAGTCGGTGAGCGGGCAGTTGTAAGCGGCGGTGTGCTGCCCTGAGAGTGGCAGAATCTGTGGTCGACTTGCGGAAATGCGCACAGATGCGGCACACCTTGGTGAGCAAATCAGACAGATTGGGGTATGTCTTGAGGAACCGCTGAACTATGAGATTGAACACGTGGGCCAGGCATGGCACATGTGTCAGTCTGCCGAGTTGCAGAGCCGCCACCAGGTTATGCCCGTTGTCACACACAACCATGCCTGGCTTGAGGTTCAGCGGTGCCAGCCACAGATCGGTCTGCGCCATGATGCCCTGTAACAGCTATTGGGTGGTGTGCCTTTTGTCACCTAAGCTCAGCAGTTTGAGCACCGCCTGCTGGCGCTTACCCAGAGCACTGCTGCTGCGCCTAGAGCTACCCACTGAAGGCGCCTTGCCCACGGATGGTAATTCGGAGGAGGAGGTGGAGGAGGAGGAGGGGTCGGAGGAGGAGGCATAGTACGTCTGAGAGACCGTGACCGAGGTAGGCCCCGCAATCCTCGGTGTGGACAGTACATGAGCGGCCCCAGGGTCAGACTCAGTCCCAGCCTCCACCAAGTTAACCCAATGTGCCATCAGTGATATATAGTGTCCCTGCCCGGCAGCACTTGTCCACGTGTCCGTGGTTAGGTGGACCTTCTCAGAAACAGCATTGTTCAGGGCACGGATGATGTTCTGTGACACGTGCTGGTGTAGGGATGAGACAGCACATCGGGAAAAATAGTGGCGGCTGGGGACCGAATACCGAGGGGCAGCCACCGCCATGAGATTGCAAAAGGCCCCAGTCTCTACCAGCCTATAGGGAAGCATCTCCAGGCTCAGCAATTTGGAGATGTGGACGTTGAGGGCTTGGGCATGTGGGTGGGTGGAACTGTATTTCCTCTTGCGCTCCAGCGTCTGCTGTAAAGACAGCTGAACGCTGCGCTGGGACACAATGGTGGACGCTGTGGAGGATCGTGGAGGCGAAGTTGTGGTTTTCTGGCGGGAGGCGCTCGTGCCGGGGTCCTGGGCAGGGGGTTGACTAGCAGAGGCAGCGAGTGACACAGGGGAAGGAGCAGTGGTGTGACCCGCAGGAGGTGAACGGCCTTGGTTCCATTGAGTGGGGTGTTTAGCACTCATATGCCTGCGCATGCTGGTGGTGGTTAGGCTAGTAGTGGTGGCACCCCTGCTGATCCTGGTGTGGCACAGGTTGCACACCACAGTCCGTCGGTCATCCTCACTTTCTTTAAAGAACCTCCAGACTTGCGAACATCTAGGCCTCGCCACGGGAGCTTCACTACATGAAACAGTTGCTGCTGATGCACCAGCTCTGGCCCTGCTTCTCCCTCTGGCCACACCACTGCCTCTTCCAACCTGTTCTGGTGCAGCACTCGCCTCCGCCTCAGAAGCACTGTCTTCACTCGGCTTACCAACCCAGCTTGTGTCAGTCACCTCGTCATCTTCCGATTCCTCAGTCTGCTCCCCCCTTGGACTTCTTGCCCTTACAACAACTTCACCACTGTCTGACAACCTTGTCTCCTCATCGTCCAACACCTCTTTACACACTTCTTCCACTAAGTCAACATTGTCATCATCATCATCACCCACAGTCTGCGACAGTTGGAAAACTTGGGCATCGGGAAAGAGGTCAGCAGCAACCTGAGAAGTGGTTTGTGACTCTGGGAAGGGTCCAGAAAACAGTTCCTCAGAGTATACCGGTTCGCATTCAAATTTTCCTGGGAGGGGGCAGACTGGGGGGAAGGAGGTTGAGGTGGAGGAGCCAGAGGAGTGCTCCCTTGGGTAACGTGGGTGGACTGCGTGGAAGACTGACAAATTACTTGAAACATTGTCCGCAATCCACAACATCAGCTGTTCGCACTGTTGTGGTTTCAACAGTCCTCTACCACGTGTCCCTGTAAGTTGAGACATGAAGCTAGAGAGTGTAGCTCTGCGGTGTTCCCCTGCTCCCTCATCAGCAGGTACTGTCTCACCATGTAGCTGTATCAGTGAGAGCAAAAGACCTTTTTTTACTGACGTGACATACAAAATGGGTCACCTGGACAGAAAATACGGATTGTGCTGTGTATATAGGTGGATAAGTTAGAGCTAAATTACGTATGTTATTACGTACCGTGCAGTATGGAGCAATTACTCTGAAACTATTAGATTAGGCAGACTTGGTCTTCTTAATTGCAACCCAGACAAATGTCGCACAGAGTTTTTTGTAATGTAGCTGTATCAGTGGGAGCAAAAGACCTTTTTTAATGACGTGACATACAGAATGGGTCACCTGGACAGAAAATACGGATTGTGCTTTGTATATAGGTGGATAAGTTAGAGCTAAATTACGTATGTTATTACGTACCGTGCAGTATGGAGCAATTACTCTGAAACTATTAGATTAGGCATACTTGGTCTGCTTAATTGCAACCCAGACAAATGTCGCACAGAGATTTTTGTAATGTAGCTGTATAAGTGAGAGCAAAAGACCTTTTTTTACTGACGTGACGTACAGAATCGGTCACCTGGATAGAAAATACGGATTGTGGTGACTGGACAGCTGAACTGTGACACACAGAATGGTTCCACACAGCTGTATGAAATGGATTTGTATCATTGAGATAAAACAACAATAAAACAATTTTTTATATATATTTTTTTTATATATATATATATTTTTTAACGTAACGTGCAGAAACTGTCAGAGAGCAAACTCAGCCCCTGCTGACTGTGGCTATTTTGACTGCAACCCAGACAAATGTCGCACAGAGATTTTTGTAATGTAGCTGTATCATTGAAAGCAAAAGACCGTATTTGATTACGTGACGTACAGCATGGGTCACCTGGACAGAAAATACGGATTGTGGTTTGTGGTGAGTGGACAGCTGAACTGTGACACACAGAATGGTTCCACACTGCTGTATGAAATGGATTTGTATCACTGAGTTAAAACAATAAAAAAAAAAAGTGTTATATATGGCGATAGCTGCACTACTAGTGCCAGCCAACCCAGCCAGGAGACAAAAAAAATGTCTTGTAGCCCTTAGAAGGGCTGTTGGGTTCTTTTGAGATCACTCCTGCCTAACAAAGAACTAAATGCAGGCCCTAACACTCTCCCTGAAACGCAGCAGCTCTATCCCTAACGACATCCAGACAGCATCTGAGCCGAGCACCGCGGGCAGTCACTAGTATATTCCAGGGTTACCTGATCAGGCCAGCCAACCCCTGCTATCGACATGTCAGGGCCCCACGTGATGCTGGGTGTACCGCAGAGTCTCCTGGCTTGTGATTGGCTGAGTTTATAGGCGCCAAAAATTCAAAATGCGGGAGATGCCATTTCCTCGAGCATGGCGAGATACTCGTCCGAGCAGCGAGCACTTACGAGTACCGTAATACTCGAACGAGCACCATGCTCGGACGAGCATGCTCGCTCATCTCTATACACAATCAATAGAAAAAGTGTTCAAAATTCATATTGTACATGATTATTTCTACTTTTAATGCTCACATAATTTTGTTCATCAACTTAAGATAATTCATTTTATATACACTCACCGGCCACTTTATTAGGTACACCATGCTAGTAACGGGTTGGACCTCCTTTTGCCTTCAGAACTGCCTCAATTCTTCGTGGCATAGATTCAACAAGGTGCTGGAAGCATTCCTCAGAGATTTTGGTCCATATTGACATGATGGCATCACACAGTTGCCGCAGATTTGTCGGCTGCACATCCATGATGCGAATCTCCCGTTCCACCACATCCCAAAGATGCTCTATTGGATTGAGATCTGGTGACTGTGGAGGCCATTTGAGTACAGTGAACTCATTGTCATGTTCAAGAAACCAGTCTGAGATGATTCCAGCTTTATGACATGGCGCATTATCCTGCTGAAAGTAGCCATCAGATGTTGGGTACATTGTGGTCATAAAGGGATGGACATGGTCAGCAACAATACTCAGGTAGGCTGTGGCGTTGCAACAATGCTCAATTGGTACCAAGGGGCCCAAAGAGTGCCAAGAAAATATTCCCCACACCATGACACCACCACCACCAGCTTGAACCGTTGATACAAGGCAGGATGGATCCATGCTTTCATGTTGTTGACGCCAAATTCTGACCCTACCATCCGAATGTCGCAGCAGAAATCGAGACTCATCAGACCAGGCAACATTTTTCCAATCTTCTACTGTCCAATTTCGATGAGCTTGTGCAAATTGTAGCCTCAGTTTCCTGTTCTTAGCTGAAAGGAGTGGCACCCGGTGTGGTCTTCTGCTGCTGTAGCCCATCTGCCTCAAAGTTCGACGTACTGTGCGTTCAGAGATGCTCTTCTGCCTACCTTGGTTGTAACGGGTGGCAATTTGAGTCACTGTTGCCTTTCTATCAGCTCGAACCAGTCTGCCCATTCTCCTCTGACCTCTGGCATCAACAAGGCATTTCCGCCCACAGAACTGCCGCTCACTGGATGTTTTTTCTTTTTCGGACCATTCTCTGTAAACCCTAGAGATGGTTGTGCGTGAAAATCCCAGTAGATCAGCAGTTTCTGAAATACTCAGACCAGCCCTTCTGGCACCAACAACCATGCCACGTTCAAAGGCACTCAAATCACCTTTCTTCCCCATACTGATGCTTGGTTTGAACTGTAGGAGATTGTCTTGACCATGTCTACATGCCTAAATGCACTGAGTTGCCGCCATGTGATTGGCTGATTAGAAATTAAGTGTTAACGAGCAGTTGGACAGGTGTACCTAATAAAGTGGCCGGTGAGTGTACATATGTGCAATAAAATTATAGTGACTTAATTTCATTAATTAATATAACTCACCAACCCTCCCCCTTCAGGTGTACTGTGCCACGTGGTAATTAAAAACAAACAAAACTACTATATCTAAAGTTAACTAACCAGCATGTTTCCTATCAATTCACCGGCAACTCGGAGTTGTGTACTCCAAAAAGCGCATGCGCGCGCCTACTATGACTGGATATGTGTCATCACTGATGCGTCCATTACCTGAATGTAATGCTCATGTGATATGCTTATGAAGCGCAAGCGTCCATTCCTGAATGGAACGCACATGTGATCTTAGTATGGAGCGCGAGCATCTCCCCTTTCCTGGTCACGTGATATGTATGAACCGCACACGTGATCAGTGGAACGCTCAACAAAACAGTGAGGCGGAGAGACACAATTTCATCTCCCGAATTCACTTATTCTCTATGCGAAAAACTGTAGATGGGATTGTACTACACTGGATTAAAGTAATACCCCAAAATTCTGGGAACTAAATGTATCTAATAATCCTCGCTATATATACATTAAGGTAGATTATCCCATGCATAAATAAGAAATCAGGAATGAGAAAGAACGTAAGTTCAAGTATAAGAAGTATCAGGATGTCTACTATGTATTCCCATATCATAGATACCAGAGAAGTCATGTGAGCAGGGTGACATCAATATTTAATATCTGGAGATCAGACATCAAATATGTTAGATTTCATCCCTCTCTCTCCTGAGTCCTTCATTGTAAATTAAGGAATAAGAGCAATGATATTATTGTATACCATCGCACCATTATTCCAATAAGTTATAATCATTCCTGTTAAGTAGTTTACCCTACTGTTGTGAAGGGTATATTATGATCTACCATATGTATATCACCTGAGGAAAATTATACATGCTATTCTGTCTATATATCATGTGTTCAATCCCACAGCAGTAACTACAATAGAGAAAAAATGTTAAAAAAATAGAAAAAATAAAAAAATGTAAAAACATGGAACAACTGAGAAAAACAATAGTGGAGAATTATCCATTCCACCCGAAGACGGTCATGATGGGAAAAATGCTGGTACTACAGAGGAAATTCCTTGTAGGCATCAATCTGCAAAAAGAGAAAGAAGAAATCAGTATTTTTGGTATTTCTAATATTTACTGTTATTTAGCACCATAGCAACAACACACCAGAAGGGTTTCTGGACCTATGTCCGTCCAGAGAAGATCCACGGCCTGAAATCCACATTTAACCCATGTGGTTTCAGCGTGTTCAATTTCATTATCCACTCTATTTCTCTTTTTTTCAAAAGTAAACCCCGATTTCCCCCTCTCCGTGAGATCGGTATACAGTATGATCAACCAGCATGCATTTGAGGTCACTGGCCACTTTAACAGCTGCGGCAGCAGGCTGACAATTCCTTTTTCTGCTGCTCACTTATAAGCTTTGCTGTGTAGACTGGTGTTGTGGATGGCTCTCAAGGGGAGCCTTAGGGTTTGTTTCTCTGCTCCAAATTAAAGTTGTTCATTTTTCGTGCACACGGAAGAACCACCCTTATACCAAGCAAGTATCAAGGTAGAACTCATTTATGCACCTCAGACGGTTGTCCCCCCTGAGGCTCGTGGCATTGTTTTGTTGGCTAAAATACAAAAACAAGAAAAGAGATAACACTTGGCATCTGCGCAGTGTGCATTATTTTACAAACTTTGGTATGTAAACTATGTAAACATCTAGGTGCCAGCATCATATTGTAATGGCTTCACATTCATTTCATGACCTCCTCAACACTTGCATTGGATCAGCAAAAAACACAGAATAATAACAGCTCAGATAAGGCAGAATAGCAACATTAAACCATATACACATATAGATAACACTTACTGTAGCTGAGGGGATTTATATCATTTCTGGGAGATTATATTAATCTATGACATCTCTCTTTCAATCAACTTCCGTCCATTGCAGCTTGTGATTCTGGCAGTCCTTGTCCACCGATATGTCCTCTCTCTCAGCGGGGCCTGGCGCTGGAGTACTCACCGTACCCACTGCTCCATGCTGCAAGCCGCTTGCGGCCTTCCACACCTACTTCCTGGTACTCGCTATTATACACACTCTTGCGAGCGTTAAGGCCCAGTGCTCATGGGCTATTCTGTCAACAGCCAACGGTAGCCTTACCTGCAGCACATGGGATGGTGCTTAAGGGGGCATTCAAATGACAGTAGGGCCTTTGTTGGAGACTGCAAACTGTGGGTCCACAAAACAATGGGTCCACGATCCGCAAGATGCAGTGAAAGAAGGCCATATTTGACAGTGTGGAGGTATGGACTCAGAAACCCACAGAAGGTCATGGTTGTTTGAACCCCCACATGGTTATAGGTTCCTAGGTTGTCTAGTCCTGCAATGGTGCACTATTGTATTGTTATAGCCTTGCATACTATACCTCTGCCTGTTTACTGGATTGACTGTGTGCTGCATGCTCAGACCTATTCCCTGATTACTGTATTGCATAAACCTATTTGACTTTGTCTTGACCACTGACCAGGGGTGGACTGGCCATAAACCCTACAGGAAAATTTCCTGGTGTGTGTGTTTGTGTGGGGGAAGGGGGGGGGGGTGCCCAAACCCTCGGCATGACCACCAGCTGGGTACATAATGATCTGATTCTCACCTATGTACCTAGCCAGTGACAACTGTATTGTCATCCTCAGGACAGCTGACAGCCGATGAACTGACCTGAACATGAATGGGAGGCAAGGGGGTAATTTTTTCAGTACCACAGAAGCTGGGGCTGGGGGGGAAACAAGTGGTGCAGCTTGTAGGAAGATGGAGGGACATACAGAGGTTAATTTATTATCCAGAAATATGTCTATATTAAGCATATTTCTGGTGCAGATTTTGGAACAAAGTTTATTTGTGCAGCAATCTGCGGCTTTTCCCTGCTCATGTCAGGTCTAAAAAAGTGGACGTGGCATGAGTGGGGAAGGGGATGGGCTGGCAGGCACGTCTCATTCATCATTTTCTATGCCTGTTTTGGGTGTAGAAAATGGTCTAAATGTAAGACAGCTTAGAAGCTGGATTACATTTAGAATGGTGCTGGATGCAGTGAAGTTAAGTAAAGGCCGGCACCTCTTCATAACTTTGGCGGAACCACTGCCAGATATAGGGGTTATTAGTACCGGTATCTAAAACGCTGGTATTAATAAATGACCCTCGTAGTCTTCTACATAAGCTGAAAAACCATAAAAGGAAATAAACCAATATCACAAATGTCTGATTGGGATCAATATGTAATTAACTATTTAACTTACAAAATGAAGTTTATTTGGGTTTTGGGCTTGTTGTCTATTTAAGCTGTCAGATAATCCCTTTAAAGGGGTTCTGTCATCAGATACTTTGCAATAAAATTGTCTCAAATGAAACTTGTACAGTTAAACATCATGGTTTTGGTCCCACCTTTCTGAATACCCACATTCTTGAGAAAGTTGATGTTTTATAATATGCAGTGGGCCACCCGGAGCAACAATGATGCTACTGTTGCACTTTGTTGCCTCGGAAGGCTCTGTTCACTTCCTTTCATTCCCCACCCCCACCACTGACAGGGCCAGGCAGTGAAAGCATACACTTCTGGCCCTGAAGTCTCGTGGGAGGTCATTCTACGCACGTACAGTGCATGTACTGAATGAGCTCCCGCGACACAACAGAGTCAGACAAGAGTATTGTATGTCTTCACTGCGTGGCCCTGCCTGTCAGTGGGGGTAGCATAAAGGACAGTGTGCGGAGTCTCGAGGTGCAACAACGCTGTCCTCATTGCTCCTAAGTGCATATTATAAAACATCAACTTTCTCATGCATACATGTCATAGGTGAAATGGATTTATTGTGATGTATCTAATAAAAGAACCCTTTTAACCACTTTTATGAGAGTTAACAACATTAGTGGCCCCAGAAAGTGGATATCAAGTCCCTAACAAAAGAACTCTACATGCATTCATCATCATCAGTATTCTTATCCTTCTCCACAGCCCAAATAATGTTCTGGTAATAACATTAGTGCATGAATTAAAAATGTTAATGAATTAAAAGTAATGTGTATTAATTTTTCATTGGGACTGCATACTTATTGAAATTGATCTAGATTTCCAGAGATATTGGATATTGATTGATAGGGACTAATGATAATGGCAAAGATTATTGTTCTTTTGTTAATTTGTTCTCTGTCAATTAATAATTGCAGCTGATATTAAAGGTGAAATAAAACTGTACTAAAATATAATAAAGCTATTCATACTGCAATTATTGTTGAAGTATGCCTGGTTTAGAAGAAATGATTTTTCACTTGTTCTCGGCAGAAAGCTGAAATGACACACCAGGCAGATTGACTGATTTAGCAAAACAATGGTATTTCTCAGTTGCTTATGGATTTTCAAACTTTGCAATTATCACTAAACACAGAACTGTAACAAATTGTTTCTTTTATTCTTCAATCACAGTAGAAAGCCTGGGTGACTGTACTGACATGATACTGCAATAAATCAATTCTTTATGGGTTTCTTTATTTAACAAACCTCAGATCATGGTTATGCATAAAGATTTGATATGCCATCAGGATAACACAGGGTCCACAAAGGACCAGTCAAACACAGCAACAAAAAACTAGTATGATCTGCCACGTCACCCAATCCATCTGCCTATTCCCAACTGCTGTACAGAAAAGTATTAATTAGGATGATTATTCAGTCCAGCAGACTCAAGATCTAACAAAATAGCTATGGAGTTTGGGATTAGCTCATTGTAATACATTTCTGACTTAGCCTTAGGCTGGCCATACACATAATACCTCTAGGCCAAATAAGCATCCAGCCAACAGCAGATCCTCCCTCCTATACATTCCTGCCCGACTCGGCCAAGCATGCAATTATACTCCCAGACATCTCTGGCATCAGCTTATCTCCCTAGAAAGAAAAGAATTGGGCATGTTGAAATCCAAGAGCCAATCCATATCTCCATTGACATCTGCTGTCAGATGATTGGCTGGTCCTGACAAAATTTTTGAAGAGTCGGACTATATTGTTCATTTCTTCAATAGATATTTTGACACTGATCAAATTGACAATTTTAATCATCATAACTGAATTCAAGGTATGTTCAGTTTCTTCCATCTAGTTAAAGTTTCCTCCACCACTAAATTGTTGCTTACTATCAGCCAGGAGGCTTTCCAGCAAAGCTCCAAAGTCACTATTTTTTTGAAAAATGATCAACCAATTAGTCAATAAACTACACTGAATTCAGTATAACATCTGAAAAGTTAAATACTTTGTTCATACTTACTGTATCTTTGTTTAATCTAGAGGAAATTTAAAATCTGCTAAGGCCTTGAAAGACAGGGTCACCTGGGACCCCGCAGTTCTACTGAACTGAATTTAGGTATTTATTGAGCTCAGTGATGATCTGCCTACTGTATGGTTCAGCAGAACTATGTTTTCTCCCAAATGCCCTTCTGTGTAAGGTTCTGTTCACAACATGTTTGAACCGTCCACTGGAGGCCTACATTTGTAAGAATTTACTGTGCATACCTCCAGAGGAATGCTTTGATGTATGTAGTGTAGAGAAAAAGTGACATATAACATATTGGCTCCCATGTTAAAATGTAAAGTATACTTCACATATTCTGCCTCTACATAAATAATGTAGTCTTCTATGCTGTTTTATACAGCAACAGAAAAGATATTCCAATATATCATACTAATACCAAAAGGATACCCTTGGCATTTGTAAGATGAATGGAGCTCTGTGGATGTGATTGAGCTATGTGCCTTAAGCTAACTTTCAAGGTGTATACAGCAAATGTAGGGCTCCAATATGACGTGAACAAAGTCTACACCAGTACCATATAACAAAAATAAAATATATGGCTTTATAAAACCCTGATGGTTAGTGCTTTTTATAGTAGTACTGTGTGAGAAGACCTTAGTTTGTTGACATTTATGTATCTGAAGAATTCATGGATTCGCCCTATTTCCTGTGAACCCCTGCCTTTCATTTTGTTTTTTAACATTGTTTTATGGAGAATATATTTGAGTACTTTGAGTTTAAAAGATGACCCTGTCAGATTAATATTGCAATGTGTGTGGATGTACTCAGAGGGAAATAATTTTTATCATGGTCACTTGAGGATAACATATCTATGAAAGCACTTATAGCACAATGAAACAGTAACACTTTTTTGAAGATGGAGGTGGGGGGATCAAGGCATTTGAAAACAAATAGAGTATAAAGGGATTTTTTTTAATCTAATGTGTTTATTAAATGCAACATCAATATAAATAATCAATTTACCTTCATGGGACATAATGTCATGTAGCAATATGAACTATGTACCTGCGTTCAGCTGCCATTAGACGTATGTCCATATAATAAACTGTCTATATAGAATTAGAAAAAAGGTTTAATGTTACAGTTTAAAGAAGTGTTTTGCGATGGTTCCTGTTCCTGAGCTGACCATAATAGAAGTAGATCTGGCCCTGGCCATTTTCTTTGGAGGTTTTAGCCATATGTTGCCTCTGCTTTTTATTGCGATGGCCACAACCCTCCTCCTCAGATGTCACCTCCTCAGCACCCAATTCGGCTCCCAGGTCCTGTATAACACAACAGACAGTGATATGTCATTGTGGGCTCCTTGGCCCCGCTCTTGATTCCCTGCTCTGTATTTGCCCCAAGTGCCACTGTCACACGAGCTAACACTGCCCCTACTACCCCCTCCACCATGGCTAAGTGCCACTACTATTACTACTACTACCAACACATCTATGTATAGGGTTCCCCACCTCCTCCTCATGACAGTTCAAACGCAGACTGTTCTCACACAACTCATCAACAGGGAGACTCGTGATCATTACAGAATTTGCAGTGCAACATGAACTTCTCACAGAGAAATACAGAAACTGTATCACAGAACTTGGAGTGAACAGTGTCTCCCTCTCTAACCCTGATCTATCTAATTAAATATGTTCTTATACTGTCCCTTTAATCTCCCTACCACACCTATATTACTGACTTATGCCTCTAATTTCTTTTTGTCAGACACAGCCAACACACATGCTCTCTCAGATTGCAAACTAGCCTCAGAATTACATCTCTCCAGCCCAGAGGCTGAAGGACCTTCCAAGATCCGGCCTCTGATTGGCTCATAGGCTGTCTGTGAGCCTCTCAGCCAATTAGAGAAAGCTCCCTCCTTCCCAGGCTCATGCGATCCTTCATAATTTTTTTTTTTTGTAATTTTTCCCTGCCAATTTTCACTGCAGGATTGCGTGATTCATCCGAAGTAAATCGCAAATCTTCAGATTCGTTTGACAGCAGAATTTTGAAAATTCATCACAATTCCAATTAATTCAGAATCTATTCAATCATCTCTATTACGGATGTGTTCACCCTTGCATTTCTGCAAATTTTGTTAAAGACTTCAATGTCTCACAATACAAATGCAAAACACAATTGTGACAATCTAGCTATACCCTCAAAAGAATTCAATTCCCATCACAATTGCTGTATGGCCACATACAGACTCATAAGGGGAAATTTATCAAGCCCTGCACATCAGAATTCTGGCTTCACAAAATTTGAAATAAAGGCTTTACAACTTTTTTGTTTCACTCAAGTAAACATTTGGCCACATATTTCTCAGGTGTACTTTTAATGAAATAGGCACAACCACATTGCACTTATGCCAAATTTATTACTACTGTGTACCATTTTTAGAAATTTGGCGCAGGTGTGCTTAGCAACTCCAGTCTAAAAACTAATCTACAATAATAAACTCACCCCGTATAGCATATACAAGTTTCAAAAGAGTATAGCTCCACACATCACCACGCGCAATATTTTGTGCAGTTTCTTCAATCAAGCATCTTCGCAAGCAAATGGATCTGTCAGGATTCGGGGGCGCTGCAGCCCTCCAGCGGATGTTGGGCGGGCGTTCCCGTGTCCTGACGCTATGCGGCGCTCATCCCGAGTGCAAGCCAGAAAATCCTCTTGTAACACTTAGGTTCCTATAGGGTTAAAGGTTTGGCTAGTTTTGCTAGTTTTACTGGCAGGCATCCCTGCCAGTAATTTTGGTCCATTCAGGGTGTGGCTGGGATCCCTGCTCCTATCACGCCTTGGGGCTGGGACTCTTGCCAGTATTTAGTTTCACACTCGCCATTCATCTGTTCCTTGCCATAGAGCCTTGAGCCTAAGCTAGCTACTCTGTGTTTATCCGGTATTCCAGTTACTCTGTACCTTTTTCCCTGGTTTCTGTTACTGTTACCTACCTTTTGTGTTATCCTCTGTTTATTCCTTGCTTGGTTCCGTTACTTTTTACCCCTTCAGTTCCTGACCTGTTTAGGGTTGTTCCTGCTGGTGTTTTGTTTTCGTTGTTTGTCTCGTGTTCCGCTTTCTTCAGTGTAATTGCAGTCTTCGGTTGGGGCCGGCCTGTTAAGGAGCCGGGTTCCCCAAAAGGCAGGGACAGTGGTTTGGGCGGAGTGTCAGGGCCCCTCTTTGTCTGTGTCATTTGTGTCCCCCTGACCCACTCCTCACATTATAGCAGGCCCATACCCTAGTCGGCTCTCCTGGCGGTTTAATATGAGTACCGATCTATCAGTCACCGACCGCCTGGATGAGCGGATGAATCAGTTTCAGGGCATGGCTGGGTTAATTGCACAAATGTCGCAGCGTCTGGACGCCATGACTATTCCTGCGTCTGGCGCTGCAAACCCACCTGTGTCGCTGCCAGCCCCTGTTTTTCCTATGCACAGTGTCCAGCAGAGACCTAAAATGCTTCTGCCGGTTCGCTTTGATGGGAACCCGGACAGATACCGTACTTTCCGGGAGTCCTGTCATTTGTATTTTCGTTTTCATTTTTTCCCCTCTGTAGCTGAAAAAGTGGCTGTCGTGGTTTCCCTCCTCCAGGGTCCCCCTCAGGATTGGGCATTGGCCCTCCCCTCAGATGCTACTGATTGGAGTTCCCTGGATAGATTTTTTCTGGCCTTGGGCCAAGTTTATGATGATCCTGACCGTGCTGCATTGGCGGAAACTCATTTGTTATCTATTCAGCAGGGTCGCCGCTCTGCTGAAGACTACTGTTCTGAGTTCCGCCAGTGGTGCTCGGTGACTGGATGGTCTGATCAACCCTTGAAATCCCTTTTCAGACAAGGGCTGTCAGACGCTGTTAAGGATGCTATGGTCAGCCATCCTATCCCGGAATCCCTCAGTGACTTTATGGCTTTGGCTGTGACTATTGACAGAAGACTTAGAGAGAGACGCAAGGAAAAGCAAGGGGGATCGACTGTACAGTTTAGGCCAGGCTTTTCTGTCAAACCTCCTTCTACTTTCTCTAAGAATATGCCTTCCCAATTTCAATCACCATCTCCCTCTCAATCTTCTGGAGAAGAACCTATGTTGTTAGGCTCTACATCTGCTGCTGCTAGAAGGAGACATCGATTGGAGAATACCTTATGTCTATACTGTGGAAAACCTGGCCATTTCTTGAGGGATTGTCCATCCAAGCCGAAGTCACCACAGGGAAAACGCCAGCGCCTGAGTGATCTCCAGGAGGGTCACTCAGGCGTACAGGTACCTCCTAATTCTGTTAATAAGTTTTTGTTACCTGTAACCTTGGTTTCTGATTCAAAAATTTTTTCTTGTCAGGCCATGGTGGATTCAGGGTCTGCAGTGAGTTTCATCCATGTGGTTGTTGCTCAGGCCTTGGGTTTGGAGTTAATTCCTTTGTGTTCCCCCTTTTCAGTTTCTGGTGCAGATTTTACTCCCTTGAATGAGGGGAGAATAAAATTTCGCACTGCTGAGGTTATGATGAATGTCGGGTGTTTACATACAGAAAAAATGTCATTTTTTTGGGATGGAAAAACTAACTGCAGATCTTATTCTTGGTGTGCCTTGGCTCCATAACCCTGTATTTGATTGGAAAACCACTGACCTGGTGAAATGGGGGAATTCATGTGGTTCACATCTTAAAACTGTTCCTTCCATGATGTGTACTGTGAATAATGATTTGGATATTCCTGAGTTTATTTTTTATTTCAAAGACGTCTTTGATGAGGCCGCTGCAGAAACTCTACCTCCGCATCGGCCTTACGATTGTGCCATAGACCTCGTTCCTGGGGCCAAGCTTCCTAAGGGTCGCATTTTTAATTTGTCAGCTCCTGAGCAAGAGTCTATGCATCAGTATATTCAGGATAGCCTGAAAAAAGGGCACATACGGCCTTCTGTCTCCTCTATTGGTGCAGGGTTTTTTTCTTCATTGAGAAAAAAGATGGAGGTCTCCGTCCATGTATTGACTACAGGGAGCTCAATAAGATCACGATTAAGGACCAGCATCCTCTCCCTCTGATCCCGGATTTATTCAATCAGGTTGTGGGGGCCCGGTGGTTCTCTAAAATTGACCTCCGTGGAGCTTACAATCTAATCCGCATCAGGGAAGGCGACGAGTGGAAGACAGCTTTTAATACTCCAGAGGGGCACTTTGAATACCTAGTCATGCCATTTGGTCTCAGCAATGCCCCGGCTGTCTTCCAGCGTTTTGTTAACGATATCTTCAGAGACGACATCCTCATATTCTCACCAGATTTGGAGTCCCATCGGGAGCATGTGAGGGAGGTCCTCTCCAGATTGCGACTAAATCGGCTGTGTGCTAAATTGTCTAAGTGTCAGTTTGGAGTCCAGGAGGTGGGATTTCTGGGATACATACTTACCCCTGGTTCTATAAGTATGGATCCACAAAAAGTTTCTGCTGTGGTTGAGTGGGTTAGACCTACTACCTTGAAAGAGGTCCAACGTTTTCTGGGTTTTGCTAACTATTATAGAAAATTTATCAAAAACTTTTATGTGGTTGCTAAACCCCTTACTGATTTAACTAAAAAGGGGGCTGATCCTACTTCTTGGAAACATGAAACCGAACTAGCCTTCTCTAACTTAAAAAGGTGTTTTACCACTGCTCCAGTCTTGGTTCATCCTGACCCTGAACAGCCTTTTGTCGTGGAGGTTGACGCCTCTGAGACAGGAGTAGGGGCTGTCCTGTCTCAGGGAGTTGAACCCTTTACCAACCTCCAACCTGTAGCCTTTTTCTCCAGAAAGTTCCCTACTGCTGAAGTTAATTATGATATAGGAAACAGGGAGTTACTGGCTATTAAATGGGCCTTTGAAGAGTGGAGACACTTTCTGGAGGGCGCCAGACATAAGGTGACAGTGTTAACTGACCATAAGAACCTGCTGTATCTGGACAATGCCAAGAGATTGAACCCCCCGTCAAGCGAGATGGGCTTTGTTTTTTACCAGGTTTAATTTTGTGGTAACTTATCGTCCAGGCTCAAAAAATGTAAAGGCTGATGCCTTGTCCAGAAGCTTTGATGCCAGTAATGTCCCGGATGAGGAACCAGAAAATATCCTCTCTCCTGGGGTAGTTGTTGCCACTTTGACTTCAGATCTTGTGTCGTCTATTGCAGACTCACAGAGTTCTGCTCCTACGACTGTACCCCCAGGTAAACTATTTGTCCCAAGTCATCTTCGGCTGAAGGTGTTAGAGGAGGTCCATTCCTCAGTTTTGTCGGGTCATCCAGGCATCGCGGGCACTGGATATTTGTTGTCCCGTACCTATTGGTGGCCATCCTGGCAATGTGATGTTAAGGCGTTTGTTAAGGCTTGTGAGACCTGTGCTAGGGCAAAGGTTCCTCGACAACTCCCAGAAGGGCTATTACATCCACTCCCTTTGCCCGACAGGCCCTGGTCTCACATTTCCATGGATTTTATTACTGATCTTCCTCTCTCCAAAGGTAGGTTAGTAATCTGGGTTGTGGTGGATCGTTTTTCTAAAATGTGCCATCTGGTCTCGTTGAAAAAATTGCCTACAGCTAGAGTCCTTGCAGGGTTGTTTATCCGCCATATTTTACGCCTTCATGGAATTCCGTCTAACATAGTGTCTGACAGGGGGGTTCAGTTCGTGTCGAGGTTCTGGAGAGAGTTTTGCAGTAGGTTGGGTATCTCGCTGTCCTTCTCCTCCGCCTTTCACCCAGAGACGAATGGGCAGAATGAAAGACTTAATCAGTCACTTGAGCAATATCTTAGGTGTTTCGTTTCTGAATGTCAGGAAAAGTGGAATGAGTACCTGCCCATGGCCGAGTTCGCTCTAAATAATCATGAAAGTTCCTCGACACGACTGTCCCCATTTTACTGCAACTATGGTTTTCACCACAGATATTCCGCCGTAACTGGTAACGAATCTAGATTCTCCTCGGTTCAGGACGTCGCTAATCGACTGTGCACAGTCTGGGCAAAGAGTCTTGAGACTCTAAAAAATGCCCAACTCAAGCAGATCAAATATGCGAATAAAAAACGCCGTCCCGGTCCTGAATATGTAGTTGGTGACAAAGTGTGGCTCTCAACTAAAAATCTCCGTCTTCGAGTACCATCAGCAAAGTTTGTTCCACGCTTTATTGGTCCCTACATCATCACAGAAATCATAAATCCTGTATCGTTCAGATTGCGACTTCCTGGTTCTCTTCATGTACAACCGGTTTTTCATAAGTCTTTGTTGAAAAAATATATTCCTGCTGTGGTCGCTCGTTCTCCACCTCTACCCATGGTTGTTCAGGGAGAGTTGGAGTTCGAAATTGAACGAATTATTGACTCTCGCAAAGTACAGAATTCTCTCCAGTACCTTCTACATTGGAAAGGGTATGGTCCTGAGGAGCATGTCTGGGTGGCTGCCAGAGATCTTCACGCTCCCAGACTCATTAGAAAATTCCACCAATCTTACCCTTCCAAGCCTGGAGGTCCTGTTGAGGGTCCGGAGGCCCCTCCTCGGGGGGGGTGGGGGGGTTCTGTCAGGTTTCGGGGGCGCTGCGGCCCTCCAGCGGATGTTGGGCGGGTGCGGGCGTTCCCGTGTCCTGACGCTATGCGGCGCTCATCCCGAGTGCAAGCCAGAAAATCCTCTTGTAACACTTAGGTTCCTATAGGGTTAAAGGTTTGGCTAGTTTTGCTAGTTTTACTGGCAGGTGTCCCTGCCAGTAATTTTGGTCCATTCAGGGTGTGGCTGGGATCCCTGCTCCTATCACGCCTTGGGGCTGGGACTCTAGCCAGTATTTAGTTTCACACTCGCCATTCATCTGTGCCTGCTATAGAGCCTTGAGCCTAAGCTAGCTACTCTGTGTTTATCTGGTATTCCAGTTACTCTGTACCTTTTTCCCTGGTTTCTGTTACTGTTACCTACCTTTTGTGTTATCCTCTGTTTATTCCTTGCTTGGTTCCGTTACTTTTTACCCCTTCAGTTCCTGACCTGTTTAGGGTTGTTCCTGCTGGTGTTTTGTTTTGGTTGTTTGTCTCGTGTTCCGCTTTCTTCAGTGTAATTGCAGTCTTCGGTTGGGGCCGGCCTGTTAAGGAGCCAGGTTCCCCAAAAGGCAGGGACAGTGGTTTGGGAGGAGTGTCAGGGCCTCACTTTGTCTGTGTCATTTGTGTCCCCCTGACCCACTCCTCACAGGATCATTATGGGTTTTTTTTTGTTTTTTTTTAACGCCATTTCAGAATAATAGATTTGTTACCACAAAGCACGTGGAAGCTAGGCTTCGTGGTGAATGGTATTTTTCCTGGATTTCAGATCGAAATTAATTTTTTGACTTTGATTCACTTAACACTAATATAACTGTATAACTATATAACACATAACTAATATGTCTGTGCCTAGAATGCATCTAAAAAGTGGCACAAATTGGGGTTTTCTCCAGTTTTTTCAGCTCAATTGGAAAGTGCACAACTTAGCAGTACTGGTTGTGGCTTCACAAAAAGAATGTGTGACCTAAGATTCAACATTTTGTGGCAAAATTGCACCACAGTTTTCAAAGAAGGCCAACTAATAGTTGATATCGAGTGTCTATGCCAGAACCACATTTATCATCCAGCCCGAGCCAATGTAATAAATCTGTTGCAGGTTCAGATAACTTGTCTACACTTACACCATCTTCAAGATTAGTAAATCTGCCCAACTACATACAAAAACACCAGAAAAAAATGTCACAAAAACTGCAGGTGGCCAAACAAAGTGCCTGACATTTTTTAAAGGTAAAAAAATAAAATCTGTGCCAAATTTATGTGTATAAGAACCCCAATACACATTTTGGAAGTTTCTTTTCAATCAATCAATCAATCATTTGTGAAAAACAAGTTTCCCTTTTCTCTTTAACCACTTCCTGACTGCCCATTGACTATAAACGTTCTTGGGCGGTCGGTTTATCTCTGAATGGACGTTCCAGAATGGCCATTCAGAGATTGCAGCTGCACGCTAATCATGCAGCTGACAGCAGGACACCCCAGAGAGAAGGCAGGGACCATTCCTGTGGGTCCCTGCCTTCTAGATCGCTGTATACACAGCGCCGAAGAAGCACTGAGTATTCATCTCAGGAAGCCATGTGCGCTTCCTGTCCTTGCCTGGTGGTCATGTGATCGCCGGGAAGTGCAGAAGCTGCCGGGTCTTTCATAGACAACAATCAGCCCTGTATTGAGGCTGCACAGGGGGTCTATTTCACCTGTAACTGGGGCTACTATGTCAGCCACAGTTACAGGAGAAATCAATAGTGAAAAAAAAAAGTGAAGTTAAATGTCCCCCAAAGGTCTTGTATGGCCTTATGGGGGACAAAAAGTGTAAAATAATTTTTTTTTTTTTAAAAAGTGTTTTATAAAACAAATTAACCACTTCCCGTCCGCCCATAGTATATAAACGTCCAGGAAGCAGTTAGTTATCTCTGAATGGACGTTTCTGAACGTCCATTCAGAGATAGCAGCTGCACGCTAATCGTGCACAGTGGGGTACCCCAAAGAGAATGTAAAAAAGAAAAAAAACGCAAAAAAATAAAATAAAACATAGACATATTTGGTATTGTTGTGTCCGTAACAACTGGCTCTACAAAAATATTACATGATCTACCCCATCTAGTGAACGAGGTAAAAAAAAAAAATATTGAAAAATGTCCCTAAACTGCTTTTTATTTTTTTAGTTAACCTCCCAAAAATTAGATTAAAAAGTGATCAGAAAGCCGGATGTACCCCAAAATGGTGCTAATAAAAATTCTGGTGATATAAAAAGCAGAGCTTGTCCCGCAAAAAATAAGCCCTCACGCAGCTCAGTCCACAAAAAAATTAAAAAGTTATTGCTCCTAAAAACCATGACAGAAAATTCCATGTTAGAAAATGCAGATGCTGCTCCTCCTCCCCAGTTTACGACCACATATGGAGTGCTTCTGCAAACTGCAGAATTGGGGTAATAACTATTGAGTTTTGTTTTGTTGTTAACCCTTGATGTGTTACAGGAAAAAAATGATTAAAATGGAAAATCTGAAAAAAAGTAAAATTTTGAAATTTCACATCTATTTTGCCGTAAAAAACCTAAAAAAACATTGCGCCAAAACAGATTTTTTTGTTAACTCACCTCCCAAAAAACATGTTAATCAAATAAAAAAATCGTATCTACCCAAAATGGTAGCAATAAAAACGTCACCTCATCCCGCAAAAAATGAGCCCCCACAAGACCATAGCCAGAAAAATTTTAAAAATATGGCTCTAAGAATACTGCAACACAAAAACATGATTTTGTTTTCCAAAAATGCTCTTATCGTGTAAAACATCAAAAATAAATAACAACTGGCTCTACAAAAATATCACATAATCTACCCCATCAAGTGAACAATGTGGAAAAAAACTAATAAAAATTTTAGTAAAACAGTTTTTTAAGTCACCTCACCTCACCAAAAATATCATATCATTCAATCAAAAAGGTCAGGAGAAAGTGGGTAAAAAATTGTAGGGGGGATATTCTCCTGTTATCTTTTGTGAAAAAAAAGTTTGGGCCTAAAGCACCATTTTCTTGTAAAAAAAATGTAATTTTTCATTTGCAAACCCAAGTATTATAAATTCTATAAAACACCTGTTGGGTCAAAGTGCTCACTACACCCCTTAAAAATTCCTTGGGTGGTGTAGTTTACAAAATATGGACACTTTTTGGGGGTTTTCACTGTGGGGGTACTTTAGGGTCTCTTCAAATGTAACATGGTGCCCAAAAACCATTCTAACAAAATCTGCCCTCCAAAAACCATACGGCATTCTGCCTTCTGTGCCCTGCCATGTACCCATACAGCGGTATACAACCACATATGGGGTGTTTCTGCAAATTGCAGAATCAGGGTAATAAATATAGAGTTTTGTTTTGTTGTTAACTCTTGATGTGTTCGAGGAAGAAATTGATTAAAATGGAATATCTGAAAAAAAAGTGGAATTTCACCTCAGTTTTGCTTTAATTCCTGTGGAATACTTAGAGTTAACAACATTTCTAAAACCAATTTTGAATAGTTTGAGGGGTGTAGTTTCTAAAATGGGGTCATACATGGGTTGGTTCTATTATGTAAACTCCACAAAGTGACTTCAGAACTGAACTGGTCCTTAAAAAAAGTTGACTTTGGAAATTTTCTTAAAAATTTCACAAATTCCTTCTAAAATTCTAAACCTTCTAACGTCCTAAAAAATTAAAATTACATTACTGAAACAATGTCAACATAAAGTAGACATATGGGGAATGTTAATTATTCGGTATTTTATGAGGTATCACTAACTGCCTTAAAAGCAGAGATTCAAATTTTTTGATTTTTTTTTATAAATAAAGGTAAAACATATTGACTCAAATTTACCATTAACATGAAATACAATGTGTCACGAGAAAACAATCTCTGAATGGCTTGAATAAGTAAAACCGTTCGAAAGTTATTACCACATAAAATGACACGTCAGATTTGCAAAATTAAGCCTGGTCAGGAAGGGGGCAAGTGGCCTGATCTGGAAGTGGTTAAAATAGTTTCTGCAGCAACTATATAAGTGTATTGTAAGCAATAATGTACTCCCTAAAATACATTATTAAGAATGTTCTATACCCTAAATAATGGCCTTTTATATGGCCTTGAAAATGTTAGATGACTACTAATATTTTTCTTTTAAATTGACAGTAGGGTCATCATTAGAGATGAGCGAACATGCTCGTCCGAGCTTGGTGCTCGTTCGAGCATTAGGGTATTCGCATGTGCTTGCTACTCGGACGAGCATATCGCAATCCTCGAGGAAGTGGCAACTTCCTCTTCCTGCATGTTAGCCGCCTTTTTTCAGCCAATCAACATGCAGGAGAGTCTTTCGTACCTCCTAGCATCACGTGGGGCCCCTACAAGTCGATAGCAGGGATTGGCTGGCCAGATCAGATGACCTGGGAATATAAAAATTAGGGCCCACGCTGCTCGCATCATACGCCGTCTGCATGAGATTAGGGCTATAGCTGCTGTCTGTCAGGGAGAGTGTTAGGGCCTGAATTTAGTTGTTGGTTAGGCAGGAATCACCCACAAAGAACCCAACAGCCCTTCTAAGGGCTACAAGCAGGTTTTATTTTTTTGGTCTCCTCCTGGCTGCTGGCTGGGACTTGTAGTGCAGCTACCGCCATCTTGGCTGCACACTGTTAGGGCGTGAAATTAGAATCTGGTTAGGCAGGAATCATCCACAAAGAACCCAACGCTCCTTCTAAGGGCTACAACGACATTATTTTTTTGTCCTCCTCTCGGCTGCTGGCTGGGATTTGTAGTGCAGTTACTGCCATCTTGGCTGCACACTGTTCAATGGTGGCAGAAAGGGGACAGCACATGGTCCACACAGACCCCAATGAAATTGCCCAAAGTCCTCTCAGTACTCATTTTTGATGCTGCTGTACCTTGGCTTGCTGGGATCTGTAGTGCAGTCTAGGGAATACGTTTTGTCACTCAGTTATATAAACTACAGTCCAGTGAACAATTGTGAGGTGTGCTGTACAGCAGCGTCAGTCTATAAAATATGTTTTTTTCACTCAATTATATAAACTACAGTCCAGTGAACAATTGTGAGGTGTGCGATACACTTGCCGCAGTCTAGAGAATAATTTTTTTCACTCAATTATTTAAACTACAGTCCAGTGAACAATTGGGAGTGTGTGATACACTAGCCGCAGTCTAGAGAATAATGTTTTTTCACTCAATTATATAAACTACAGTCCAGTGAACAATTGTGAGGTGTGTGACACACTAGCCGCAGTCTAGAGAATAATTTTTTTTCACTCAATTATATAAACTACAGTCCAGTGAACAATTGTGAGGTGTGCGATACACCTAGCCGCAGTCTAGAGAATAATTTTTTTTTCACTCAATTATATAAGCTACAGTCCAGTGAACAATTGTGAGGTGTGCGATACACTTGCCGCAGTCTAGAGAATAATTTTTTTTCACTCAATTATATAAACTACAGTCCAGTGAACAATTGTGAGGTGTGCGATACACTAGCCGCAGTCTAGAGAAATAATTTTTTTTTCACTCAATTATATAAACTACAGTCAGTGAACAATCGGGAGGTGTGTGATACACTAGCCGCAGTCTAGAGAATAATTTTTTTCACTCAATTATATAA